>JZKD02S1715685.1:21446-31448 GCA_000966675.3 Picea glauca | reverse complement strand
ATAATATTAAGGTTCAATCTATACAAGTTATTAGAGTTCTCTACATTAAAGGTTTAGTTTCATTTTGGTTAGTTTGGAAATTCCTAGGGAGGTCATTATCTTTGTTTAAATGCAAGTATAACTTTGATTTATGTCCTAATGGACCTAATTGTGGTTACAAGCATACGAAGCTTCCTGGTCCACCACCTCCTGTGGAAGAGGTTTTAGAGATCATTAAAAGGAAAAAAGCATCTAGTAGTAAATTCAAATATAGACAAGCTATTAAGAAGCCTAACTTCTCTACTTCAAGCTTACCACAAGGAACTTTAAGATTTCCTACATTTGCATTCTCTAACTTGTTGTGTTAATTTGTTTGGTCCAAGGTGAACTCTTATTAATTCATGTGTAACATTATCCATTTATATTTCCACTCTTTCTGTATACAAACGCAGTTATTTTGTTGTTAAGAGAAACAACCTAGAAATTTTGCAACTCTCTGTTGAACGAGGAATGTGGGCAGCTCAACCAAGAAATGAGAGCATTCTTGATGAATATTTTCATCGATTTGATAACGTTCTTCTTATGTTCCCGGTGAAGCAAGCCAATAATTTTCATGTAAGTACCTTATGAGTGATATGGAGGTTTCTTTGCTACATCTTGAACGCATTTAACAATTCTGCTTTTGAAACTGAGTTCATATATATTCATTTGTAAGGATGTGCAATAATGGTGTCTAAAATAGGCACTGCAAATAGCCAAGTGAGATGGACAGTCAAAGTCTATGTCATCTATAGAAGTTCCACTTAGTTATCAAGTTGTGGTATATATGAAGATCTTATCACTTATAGAAGATCGAGATTACAAAATGATTGGAGATTACTAATCATATTAAGTCGGTGACACATATATCTTCATCGAGGACCTTCATTTATTGTAGCTAATCAATGTAAAAGAGGAATAATTGTTAATTATGATAAGTGATTATCTATTCTATAAATATTGGATTTGGACCACTCGTAACAAAGTTTAAAGTATGTATGCAAAGGAGGAGATAGCTCGTCTCTCTTACAATTGATATGTTGTTCCTGATCAATAACATGATCTTAATTTGGATTTCTTAGGAAGAGACAATTCCAGACAGTTGTTTTTCCTAAGAAATCCTTGTCAAGAAAAATGTTAAAGAGACATATATGAGGGTAATTGTATTCTTTTAGGAAAGGATCGGCTTTCAGAACGATCGACAAAAATTTACATGGATTAAGAAAAGAACAATTCAAGGTAAGGAAAGGTGGGTAATTGGTTAGGGAAATTTTGACCGATGTGCATGTGTTTTTTTCTATAAAGTCCGCATGACTATTGTAATTTCTCAAGATCAATGATTAATTCCTAGATTCACGGATCATTCTCAATAGAGCCTTAATTTATTTATATTTTTTGTTTTAAGCTTAACATACTACATCTTTGTTTCCTTTCTCCTTATTTGAATGAAACTGAAGCCTGTGATTTGGTGCAACAATCACTATTGTTAATCAATTTAGATGATTTCAAATGTCCATTGTTGAGCTTAATGTTTGGTACATGATTTCCATTTAGGTCTTGTCCATCCTATTTTATCCTTTTTATCATTAGAGTGGGCGCTTGTGCTTAATTTATAAAATTGTTAGTGATATGGCGGTTGATCTTCTTCCGACGATCAAACATGTCATGTCGAGCATTAAGGCAATTTTGTGACTTAGTCACATCAATTCTTTCGATTTTATTTTCTCGATGCGTGTGCTCGAATCGGTCGACATTCACTTGTGATGTTTGGTCGGGTTGGTTTATCCGGTCGAAGTGTCTGATCATGTCGACTTTGGTTTTCTTGTCGACTTGATTAATATTTGGTCTTTTGAGGCCATGCTTGCATTTTCAATGGTTTTCTTGTTTGATTGAGGTTTTTCTTGTATGCTCCCTCGCTTGATGTTTTCCTCACTCGCTTGATATTTGAAATTCACACTTGTGAGTGATTTCTTAAACTCGGTGATGCAATTCTCTTTCGATTGATCAACATATGTGCTTGTTTAAGTAGTGGTGAAAATATCGTGTTGGTATTGAACTTGCTCTTGAGTTTTGTGTTTCTTCTCTATTTGTTGCATAAGGACTTTGTTCTCTTCTCATTTTGAAATGTGATAGTCATGAATGAATGGATTGAATGTATTTGGTTGATCATATAACTTGTAGTAGACAATTTTTTGTACCTAATATTGGTAACCGACTGATTGATTATTTTGGATTTTCTTAAGTTTGTTTAGCTTTTTCTTTTAATCTTTATATATATATATATATATATATATATATATATATATATATATATATATATATATATATATATATATTTTTTTTTTTTTTTGTTTTTTTCGACGTTGGTCACCCTGAAGGGTTTTCAAACAAGTTGATTCCTACTGGCGCCCCCAAGGAGTTTTTCACCAGTAGTGATTTAGGAGACTATGCAGGCTATCTTTTTAGATGAACCCCATTGACTAATTTCTTGAAAGGGTGCCTTTGTAGTGTTTTCAATTATACTACTCCTAAAGGTTGGATGTCCTTGGCCACGTATGGACCCAACCATGCAATATCTAGATTTATTTATTTAACTTTTAATCGACTGTCATACAACAGTACCAAGTCTCCATTATTGATGTCTCTTTTCTTAATGTGTCGATCATGCCAGGATTTTTGCTAACTTTTCTAAATTTCCTTATGCTTCTAGGACAACATCCTTTCTTCTTCTAATTGGTTAAGTTGGTAGAAGCACTATCTTGTACTTGCCATGTGATCAAATTCCAAAACAGAAGCTATCCAACCTGCATTTGCACACAAATGTAGTGGGATCATTGTTTCTTGTCTATAAACTAGTTTAAAGGGTGCTTGGCAAGTTGATATTTTGTATGTTGTTCTATATGCCCATAGTATTGTTGGAACTCTATCATCAAAGTCGTTTCTGTCCAAACCACATATTTTCTTGTGGCCCTTATGTAGTGTTTTTTTTAAAAGACTCGACAACCCCATTAGCTTGTGGATGATATGCATTTATTTTTCTATGTTCGATCGTGAATTTCTTCAGCAATACAATGATTGCACTCTTGTTGAAATGGGTTCCTTGATCAATATTATCGTTAAGGGATAACTGAATCTAGTTACTATATTTTTATAAATAAACTTTGTAGTTGTTTCCTTTGTACATTTCTCAATTGGTTCTGCTTCTTCCCACTTTATTAAATATTCGACGGTTCTAATAATGTATTTTTCTCCTGACCTTTTATCTTTTTTTGGGTAAGGGACAAAAAAATCCATAGCCTAAATTTCAAACAATAAACTGGGGTTTATTGAGTGCACATGAATTTTATTCTTCCATAGTGCTCGTCCTAACCTTTGACACTTGTCGCATTTCTTTACTTGTTCTCAACAACCTTTATGTAAATTCGGCCACTGGAGATCGGCTTGAAGGATTTTCCTAGTTGTCATGTCGCATTGAAAGTTACCCCCTTCTGGGCCTACGTGTGCTTCATTTATGATGTCTTCACATTCATTCTCTAATGCACATCATCAAAAAATGTTGTCGAGTCCTAGCTTGTAAAGATATCCATTCATGAGAGTGAATGGTGCACCTTTCATGGCTAGGATTTTTTTGTTTATTGGTTGGGAGATCTTTAGGTGCTCTCGCTTCTTTTAGAAAATTTGTGATTTCTTCTAGTTCTTTGGGAACTTCTTCAACCCTAAACAAATTCACACTCGGTAATTCATCATCTATCCATGGCATATCTTCCCCTGTTTCAAGTCAGGATAGATGCTCTGGGCCAAAATTCTTCTTTCCTAGACGAACAACTACTTCAAAGTCGGATTCTTGAAAGAGTAGTATCCATCGACATATTTTCCCTTGGTGGACTGGTTTATTGACTAGATATTCCAGCGCTTGATGGTCTATGAAAAATGTAAAGAGATTCCCTAGCATATAGTGTCAAAAATTTTGCAAGGAAAAAATTGTTGTTAAATCTTCGCATTGAGTTGTCGAATAATTCCTTTCTGCTTTATTTAGTTTCTGACTAGCTTATGCATTCAGGTGGTCAATCATTTCATCATATGGATAGGCTAAGACTATGCCAATAGTGACATTTGAGGCATCAACATGAACATGAAATTTCCTTTACCAATCCAAAAATCGAAGGATGGGTGCTTCTACAAATTTTCTTTTTAATAGTTCAAAGGATTTATCACATTCTTGACTCCACTAGAACTTGACTTCTTTCTTTAAAAGCTCATCGATTGCAAACATGATGTCGGAGTGCTATCAGATGGATTTTTTGTAATACCCATGTGAACAAGGAATATTTTGATATATTTTTGGTTGACTAGTGGATTCAAGTCGAGGATGATTTTAATTTTGGCCATGTCAACTTTTATCCCATCCTTTCATACAATATGGCCCAACAGTATACCTATTGGCATGGAAAAGATTCACTTTTTGATATTTAAAGATAGTTGGATTGGCCTACATATCTATAGCATCATTATTAACCATTGGATGTGGTGTTTTAGTAGGTTGTGTATAGTCCATTCGTGGAAGTACATGATCATTGTTTTATAAATATATTCTTGAAATTCCTTTACCACTATCCTAGAGAAGATTGTTGGGGCATTTTTTAGGCCAAAATAGATGACTTTGTATGAGAATGATCTAGATTCTGAGACAAATGTATCTTTTTCTTGATCTTCCTTTGCTATAGGTACTTGATTGTATCCAAAGAATCCATCGGTGAATGAGTAACATTCATGTCTTTCTACCTCATTGATAATATCATTGGCAAATGGTGTTGGGAATGGATTGGTCACTGTGAGTTTATTTAGTCCATGGAAATCAACACAAACTATTAGTTTCTTTGGTTCATGATTCTTTGATTGCACAACCATGGGGCTTTCCCATTCTGACTTGTAATTCAGATATATAATGCTAGAAACAAGCATTGCTTCAATTTATTTTTGGACAATGGGCTTGTATTTGTGTGCTAGCTTATATGGTCATTTTTTAACAAGCTTGGCGCGAGGGGTGAGTTCAATTTTAATTTCACCCATCTCTTGTACCAATCCTTGGATATCTTTATAGTAACATGTGAATATGCCTTGGTATTCTTTTAGTAGGTCAATTGTTTCCATAATTTTCTTGTTGGAACAATAGTCACTTATTCTATCCATTTTTGGTCGATCGTATATTGAAATGTCGAATTCTTTGGTTTTGATTTTCGCATCCATCCATTCAGGTGATTTTGACTCATCCAATTGGCGTTCTCCTTCCACAACTTGATTATAACTCAAAAAAAAGTCAATTTTTTCGGTATCATCCTTCTCCTCATTTTCTTCCTTGGTTACAGAGTAGAATGTTTTTACATGGTTTTGTACTCCTAGATGGGTTTTATTCCATCAAAATGTTTGTCTTTTAAAATGTATGTTTTCCATATATATTCGATGAGTTGTGATCTTATTTGAATTATGCATCGATATTAAGTTACAAGTCAAAGTCGAGCCCATATTGACTTGAGTGTTTCCTTTTTTTGTGAGTTTCCTGGTGATTTGGTTGTTCTAAGAAATTTTTTATCTCTCTTGCTATGTCCTGCAATAGTGTCTCTTCAGGTATGATTTTGAATTCTTTAAGGAAGTAAATTTTCATTTCATTCTAGTCGAGTGTGTGTTCAGACACTTCCTCAATTTTATACGATTTTTAGGGTATGTCATCCTACGTGTTTGGGAACATGTGAGGCCATACCCTTTCATCTCTATAGCCTACTTTCATCCACTTATTCTCACATTGTTTGATGTGATTGACTAGGTCTAACCCAAGCTTGAACATCGAGATGTCAATATTGGTTGATAGTCTTTTCCCACCAAATATTTCGACAAAGAAAAGAGTGACATTGTTCCATATCTACAGTCGAGGTGCATGTGTCTCCCACCATCAGGTTGCTTGACCTATAAGTGATTGAAATAAACTTTAAACTCTTCCCTGGTCTCTAACTAAATTGGAAACCTCATTGACATGCATCAATGGAGAGTTTCATTAATGTTGGTGTCTACTTGAGCTTTCTTTCGGTGACAATAGGTACTACTTATACCGAGAAACATGATTTGGATAGTCTTATTGGTATTTCTTCTATCAGCCAACATTCTTTTTCTTATGATTCGTAGTTTTCCATATGCCAATTGTATAGTTTTGTATCCTAGTTTTATCCTAATGACAATGGAGACCCGAGTAATATTTCTATTTCACTATTGGGTTATATGTTATCCTTCTTCTCATTCATGACTTGATATAGTCGATGGGCTTCATTTGTTTCATCCCATGTCTCGACCCAAGGTTTACCTTCCTTTGGATCCAAGGGGATTATTATTTTTCTATCACTTCCTTTTAATTTGATTATGTCTCTTTCAAGAGAGATTGTGGCCCTCATATTCCGGCCCCACGGTTGTCCAATTAATGTAGGGTAGGAGGGGATGCCTTTGACCAGTTTGATTACTTCAAAGATGACACTCATCTAGATTCCCATTGTAGATGTTATTACACTTTTCATTGTACAAATTGGATCAATAAACCTCTGATATGCTAACTTCAAAAAATTGGTTGTAGGTTGCAAAGGGGGCTTCCCAAGTCGAACCCATATTTCTCATGGAAGAATATTTACTTGGGATACGAAGTCGACTATGAATTGTTTGATCAAGTTTCCTTCAATTTCAAGGTCAACTTGAGGGTCGAAGTCATTTTTTTACTATGATAACTGGCATAGAATTTTAATTGGTCTTTGATATTTTTTATATTCTCTCAAGATACTCAGTAGGTCAATTAATTGACTGACTGACTATTTCTCTTTTAGTAGTTGTAGATATTCGTCTAGAGTAGTTTTTGAGATATTTTCATGTATTCCCTTGTTGGTTTTTTCCTGGTCATTATTTCTAAAGAATTTCATTGCTTCCCTCATTATTTTGTCTTTGTATATTGGGTTGGGATATGTAGTTCAACCACCCTTCTGTTGATTTGGTGGTTCTGGAAAAATGTCCTCGCCAGCTCCCAAGCATGTTACTACATAGAGGTACTTCGAATTCAAAATATCATGTTTTGGAACTATATGTAAGATATTTACATTTATTTTGTTCATTACTTTTTTTAGTACTATTGGACAGTCTTCGAGTGAGTGGTCTCTGAATCCACAAATATTACATAACTTGAGATCAATTCTTTCTTTGATTTGGATATCTAGACTGGTGTGTTCGTCCTTTTAACATTTGAAGCAATAATATCATCCTTGACCTCGTCCTCTATCAAAGTTTCCTCTTCCTACTCATCCAATGCCTTGGTAGCCTCCTCGACGTCGACCTCTATATTTGTTTCCACCTTGGTCGACATTCTAGTCGACTCTATGTGTGTGATATACTGAGTGAATGTTTGTTCATTTTTTTTCATTCAACTGACATTCTTGGGTTTAGTGATTATTATCCTCGCATATGTGCACCACTTTGGGTGCACATTTCTCAAATTGTGTGGGAAGTCCCTCGTAACATGATTTGTTACTCCTTCACATGTATCATAGAATGTTTCAATATGAATTCGACAAGTTGCAGGGTCTAGGGAATTGTTGAACTTGCAATAATCATTTGTGTGACCTTTACTGGAATAGATTGTACACCATAGTTCATTGTGAGAGATTGACATGTTCTTAATTGGTTATTGTAATTCCACTAGTTTTTCTTCTAGTCATTTTTCAATGACTGGTGAAGTTGAAATACCTTCATCATCCATTTATATTCATTTTTTTTTTCAAGATTTCTTCACATGTAGAGAGATCGTACATATGTAGTGGTACTCTAATATTTTGTAATAGACCTAATACATACCATTATACCAGTTGTTTCTCTTTGATTGCATAAGGAATTTGGATCAAAATATCTTTGAACCTTTTATCGTACTCCCGGATAGTTTCTCCCAGTTTCTTATTTATTTCTTTTAAGTTTTGAGCTGCCAAGTCACTGATGTCTTGCATCTTAAAGAATTTTAGGAAATTTTGTTTAATTTCTAACTTCAAGCACTGTTGATTATTTGTGTAGTTCATAAACCAGGTAAGATCTCAAGCTCAAAGTGTGTCACCAAATTGTGTCATTTATTTATCTTCATATGTTATGTTGGTTGCATCCCAAAATTTTCGCAAACAAGCCAATGTCGTTTGGGATCCTCATCTCCTTCGTAGATTGGAATTTGGTTGAGACCCATTGTCACTTTCTTATATTATTTTCTAGATGGGACTATTGTGAGGATTTGTGTCAAAGTCGATTGGGAATTTGATTTGTTTCTTTGATTCAAAGTCGAGTATTTGACTCGACTGGTATGATCTACTATCGATCTTCAAGAGGGATATATTTAATTTGTAACTGCACTTGTTATTTTCTTGGACTTAGGAAATCTGTTTGACAAGATTTGTCTATATACTCAATGAATCATCCTCTATAGGGTCACGTCATTTTTTTATCATTGTCTGTTGAATTTGAATATTCTAATAATAAATTAGGTAGGGGGGTGGAGTCCATGAGGTCTCTTACATGAAGTACTATATCTTCCAGTCGATTTTCTTTTGCTTCAATGAGCACCGTGTCTCTTATCTAACTATCATTGTCAGTTCGACACCATATCCTTGGTGATTCTATATCCATGTAAAGTATTTGACAGAGGAATTCTTTAATGTGTAGGCTAGGACTTATTGCAGGAGAAAGTGGAACTATTGGTCTTGAATTGTCAATCTCCATATTGACTTGGTCATCTTCTTGTTGGGTGCCACCAACTACCATGCTTAATTACAAGATTCCCCTCCTCCTAAGAACCATCGGGGCTCCCTCAAGGGGTGCTCCAACGATATTCCATTCCTAGATAGGTTTTCTATGAGATTTTAGGGGATCCCTCTCGTTTTTCATTTCTTCTCGCCTATTTTTTCTCTTATCCTGCTCTAAGTTTTCTATGTTCGTTCAAGATTTGTGGGTCCATTTTCAACATATGGACTTCACACTTGAATCAGTTACCTTCCTCTCGACTTGTGACATTTTCAACTTGAGTGTGCTTATACTTTAACTTTTACTTTATACCATCTCACAAATCATCCAACCCCCCAACGCCAGCCTGACTAACTCACGGTCGGTGGTGTTCATCATTTATTTTAAGCTCATTTCTTTAAGAAGTATTCCCAAGCTACTCTAGTGTCGTTGCAATTAGATTCCAAGAACTATTCCCACTCATCTTGTCTCTCTTTCCAGTTAGAGTTTGGAGGATAATTTTTCAAGAAGGATTGATATTCAATGATGTTTCCTGGTCCTTTATCTAAGAGAAACTTGTGAAGTAACAACGGGACGATGAAAATAATTATGTCATGAAGTTATGTATAAAATTTATTCGTGAAGTTTTGGACTGACTCTTTATATTTGATTTCTTATTCTTTAATTTAGTCTTGCACGATCCTATCGAACCACTTGTTTAGGTTTTTCCTTCTGTCGTTTATGATTTTATGCATTAACTTCTCATCAGGAGTTAGTCTGTGCATTAGCTTGGCTGAGATAATTGTAAAGTGCCTCTAGAATTGCTTCCAGAAATCATTCATGCATCTCCGAGAAGAACTGGGTGCGAGCTTCTGCTAGTGTCAGCCAATTTCTTCTTGCATAGTTTCATATATAGTTGGTAATCTTAAGTTCTCACCATTCATGTATGTATTCCAAAGTTAACATCTATGTGCCTTCGTTATGCATGCCCGAGTTCAGAACTACCGGAAACAGAGACAATGTTGTAGTCTGAGAGGATGTATGAGATAGTTACCGGTAGATCCTTACATAGAGAAACAAATATTATAACATCATATAGAAGAGCACATAGTCATATAGACAAAAATACACAAGAGGTGAGAGAACCATCAAATCTTTTTATTATACTCATAACAATCACTTCTTCTTCTTACATTCCATTAT
>JZKD02S1715674.1:105246-116296 GCA_000966675.3 Picea glauca | reverse complement strand
TAGGGATTGTCTAGGGTTTCAAGGTAAAGGGTTTCAATATAACGATTTAGGGGTTGTTTAAATTTTTGGGTTAGTGTTGGAACAGTTCCAATCCTAAACTTTCCTTCTTACAAGCAGGTAGGTGGGTAGGCCATGGTCCATGTTTTTAAACTAGTGCTTTGATACCATGTGTAAGGTCTCTCCAACAGAGCCTTATAAAACATAACTTTAAATATAGAAATGTTATCCTAAATTCTTTATAGTTCATTATTCAACATATAACAACTCACTGTTCATCATAATTTAAAATTTAGCAGCATAATAATGAATAACATATTCAACATAAA
Organism: Picea glauca; assembly: GCA_000966675.3. NCBI lineage: Eukaryota > Viridiplantae > Streptophyta > Pinopsida > Pinales > Pinaceae > Picea > Picea glauca. The sequence continues at coordinate 115,970 of JZKD02S1715674.1, read as the reverse complement.
AAAATAATGAACAATATAACAATAATTAACACAGCATAATAATGATGATAAATACCTCAAACTGATGCTGTTCTGAAACTCTACCCCGAGATGAAGCTCTGCCCACAACTGACTAACCTCCCAACCAGCTAGGAACAACCTATCTGGCTCCCTAGCCCCAGGATTCCTCATGGTTTCCTGGCTCCCGAGCCTAAAATTCCCAACAACAGGTGCCCCCTGTGAAATTCCTCAAGCAAGCTCCTCAAGCAAGCTGCCAGTAAATGCAGAAATACAGATCCAATCCCAAAACTCCCTCTCTTCCTCCTCTAATCTGAAAATATTACCCCAAAACAAAAGAAAAAGACCCCCTTCCCGAGTGTTTTCCCCTTGCCTTATCCTCCTTTCCCTCATTATTCACCGCCTTATCCCCCCATTAAACTTCAACCACCTTATCCCCCCCATTAAACCTCAACCACCTTATCCCCCCTTCCATAAATGGGTTCATCTACCGATACAAAAATAATAATTAATAATTTATTAATGTCTCCAAAATAAAAATTAATAATTTATTAAACTAATATTCATTAAACAAATATTTAATCATGATAATTAATTAATTAATTAATTAAACTAATATTCATTAATCAAATATTTAATAATGATAATTAATTAATTAATTGGGGTTGTTACACCTTCGGTAAGTTCCTCTCCCTTTATTTAACGAAATGGAAGAAGTAAGGTTTCATCCCCAGATGGTCCCTTCAATGTGTAATTTTGCGAGTTCATAGAAGGAAAACTTAGTTGTTTTTCATGTTTAGGGACTTTGAAAATAACTTAAAGAAGACTCCGGGGTTGTCCTTTTTCGTGATTTTAGTCTCCGAGGTCCAAAAATGTATAAAATGATACGATAGAGAACTCCTCTAGTCGAGATAAACTAGAGTTTTCCTTTTTCATAGTTAGTGTGTTGGGACCGAAAAAGTGATAACCCACCGCCCAACATACGTCTCTTCATATTTTAATGAGTGCAAAGAATGACGAAGTTTGCTCAATAGCGTCATAAGGTCATAAAAAATATTTACTTTGTAAATTCTTGCATAATCAAGTTGTTATGGGAAAACATGTTAAACATTTCTTTAAAAACAACAAAAACTCGAAAATAAACTTTATAAAATGTGAAAAGGAGGTGAAAATGACTTAATTTGGACATATTAAAAATCAACTAGGGAAAAAAAAGTCATTCTCACCTTTTGTTTTACTATTCGCTTTTTTTCTTTTTATTTTTTTCCCCTTTTGGAGTGATTTTCAGGCGTTTATTGTGAGATATACATGCTGCCATTTGTGATTCTGCCTGGATCAGGTTGGTTCTTTGACCTTTCTCATTCATTTACATGTTTTTTTTAATCTAATTTCAACCTTTAATTTATGAGCTTGGGTTCTTTAGAAAACCCTAGAGCGTCGAACAGGATCGACACTCCCTTAAGTAATCGAGGGGAGTGACGATCGAGATTTCAACGTCGTGGTATGTTCGTTTGGGGAGTGCTAGTGCCCTTTTCTTCCTTCCAAGGAGCGTTGGGCACAAAAGTTAATTTTTTTTGGTTTTTATGCTGTAAAAAAGGAAATATTTTTCTTTGAAAACTTAGATAATGTGATTATTTCATGAATTTGCAGGTTTGCATATATCCATTCATGATTGAATGGAAGGAATGAGAACATGAATTTGATGATATGACTTCCTTACAAGACCCTCAAGCAAGGGAAGCTCTACGAAATTGTGGCTTGCTAAAGTACTTTAAGCTACAAAACATGGGAAAATAAGTCCTTTTACTCGAGTATCTGATTGGGTTATGGGATAACGACGAGCAAGCATTCCAGATAGGATCACACATGCTTGAGATTGACATGGATGATGTGTATTTCCTGATGGAGCTCTCAAGGACAGGAACACCTACTCCACGACTGACATAGGCATATGTTTCCCAGTATTTTGTACTGGGGTCATGCTTGGTAGGTGAGAGGATTGTCATTAAGGACGTGATAGACTTATATTTTCGATCCATCCTCTTTGCTATCACAAATATGGCAGGAAGTACTAGTGCCCACCTTGCTTCCAAATCTAAGATATCATATGCTATTCAGTGCTTGGAGCCCATAATTTTTAATTGGAGTGCAGGGTTTTTAAGGAATATCAAAGATCAAATCTCTAAGTGTTGAACAGGCAGGAAGAAACAATTTGGGTACATATATTTCTCATTTTATTTTTTCCTAGAGAGAGTTCCATAGATGCAACCACATGTTGCATTGATAGCGCACCCCTTTACTGAGCCCCGTATGGAGTGGTGGACGATTCTTTCACCTAGGTTGGGAAATGAACCCTTAGCCTTCAGTTTTACTGCTGACTTTTTTCTGTGGTGGAGGAGGAAACTTGTGGTTATAAATAATTTCCCATATGCTGGGGTTGACTTCAGGGGCAATGCAGATTAAGTGCTTCCCAAGGAGACACAATGGGATGCATCAGGTACGAAAGATCATAACCTTGGAACAACACTTTTTGTTTTTATATGTTTTTGTTGTATGATGAGGGATCTAAGTCATTTGTTTTCATCATGAAAACATACGTGCATCACATCCGATAGAGATGCCAACACTAGGACGTCGTGGATATGCTCAGGAAGCAATAGAAGTTGACGTCGAAGTAGGAGGACTCCGAGAGGTGGAGAGGAACCTCCGTGGTTAGACCATGGGTGTTCCTTCCACGAGGATACAAGATGTACCCTTACATATTCAAAGACATATAGTTGGGGTACCTGGAGGTCTTAGTCATTTGCTACGACGAGTGGCGAGAGCAGTTGCGTGCAATGCTGAGCACAATGTGGTGCAGGGAGACGAGTAGAGTCTCTAGACACTTTTAGTATTTTATGATGATTCTATGGGTATAAAATCCCACGTTTTTCCCTGCTATGTACTTTTTGGACGATATATTTTGACAAAACTTTTGCTATTTGTACTCAAGCTTATATATATACGAGTTTTGCAGTGGCTACTTATATTATATTTTTTGTTTTATGTGATGTTTTTATTTACATGCTTCATGTCCCAAATGTTTATCTGTGTGCAATATACCAATCTAACATATAATTTGCTAACAAATCCATAGTCGTATTAAGTTCTCTTGATATATGTCTATATTCTAGAAATTCAAAAGATCTTTCGAGACAACTAACCCTTAGATGGAGACGTAGCAAAACTGGATTACGAACAACATATTCATGGTTTAGTTGACAGACCACGAGTTGAGAATCAAGGTTGATAATCAATTGAGATATACCTAGAGAAGAAGCTTTGGTTTAAAGTCCAATGACAACATGATATTCTACAACATTATTGGTTGTAGATCTGAGGCAAAATCCTCCTAAACTCACTAACTCGTTAGAGTGGTAAATGACCCAAGCTCCAGAAGCGGTATTATGGGTATTCCGACTAGCACCATCCACAAACCAGAAATAGATGGGAAAGGATGATGACATATGCACATTCAATTACAAAGCAAAGTATAACTAACTTTTGAAGAACGGGGAAAAAATCATGCACGCAAAAGTAAAGACACACAATATCAAAAGCATATAGTACAATAATGTACAAAGCACTCATGCGAGATATTCTATGCATAGTACTTCTTTAGGTAAAGCCCATTTCGGGGCTCACCAAGAGATAATCCAACATAATCCACTAACTCATAGGCGCCTCTCTGTAAGACATGTCTTATGATGTATGGCCCGTGCCACATTGGTTCTAACTTTCCTGCTCCAAGTTTGTCATGATATTGATCATAGACCAGGACCAAATCTCCTTTTGCAAAAGTGCGAGGTTGGAAAGACTTATCATATTGATTTTTGATGCATTTTTGATATGTATCGTTGATGAGAGAAACATCACGACGAGTTTCATCCATTTTGGTTAGATATAAAAATTATTCTTCTTCAGTAGAAGTATGGGGTAGGAGTTCTACAATGAGTTTCAAAGAGGGAATCTTAGATTCGATCGATAATACTTCTTCTAACCCGTATACCAATTGGAAAGGTGTAAATCCAGTGACAATTTTAACTGAAGTTCAATAAGCCCAGAGTGCGGAGAAGAGATGCAAATTCCAAGAGGTTTTGTTCACTCCCACCATGCATTGAAGCATGGTATTCAAGACTTTGTTGATGGCTTAAACTTGTCCATTTTCCCGAGGATAGTAAGAGGATGAATTTTCATTGCAAAAACCAAACTTGGTGCGTAATTCACCCATCATCTGGTTCTAGAAATGGGATCCATGATTAATCACAATAGCTTGTGGGACGCCGAAGTGGGCAATGATTTGAACACAAAAAGTGTTCAATTTGGCCATCATTAAGGAATGTAGGCATATATTCATCCCATTTAGTAAAATAATCACGACAATGATAATATAACCGTGCCCCCCGGCTGAGGTAGGATTAGATTGCATGAAATTGATACCCCATTTTGCAAAGGGGTCGATGGCGACAATGGGATGGAGTGGAGCTGGGTGGGTACATGCTTTCTTCCAAAAGATTTGACAGGGTGAGAATTTTTTAATGACATCAATGCAATATTTGAATATGGAAGGCCAAAAATAACCGACACATAATATTTTTTGGGCTGTAACCATCCTAGAAAGATGATCACCACAAGCTCCAAGGTGACAGTCATTTAAAACTTGTTCAACCTCGTCATGGATTAAGCAACGTCATAAAACAATATCAATTCCATGGTGGAACAACATGTCCCCAATGATAAGGTAGTGCTTTGAATGGTGTCTAATGCGATGTCGTTCATCACGTGAAATTCCGAGCTAAAAGCGTTGGGTCTGGAGATAGAGAAGAATGTATCCATACCATGGATCACATGTACTAATGAGGAACACTGATTCATTGGGAAGGGAATCACTGGGCTCAGTATTCTCATTAGTATGGGGAAGATCACAAATTAATTTCTCAAAAACCAATGATTTCTTATCTTTGGATTTGGAAAACTCGAGATCGAATTCTTGGAGAATGATGATCCATTTCGAATATTTTCCCCCAAGTACTTGAAGAGTCAAGATGTGGTACATGGGGTTTGAGTTTTCAATAACCATGTTAATGTGTAACAAAATATAAGGCAAAATATTTGGACGAAAATAATTGTTGCCAAAGCCAACGTTTCGACATGTGAATATCAGAGTTCGGGACTTGAGAGACTCTTACTTAAATATTATATCACATGTTCGACGCCGTCATCATCCTCTTGTATGAACACCGTAGAAATAGTGGAAGCAGAGGAACCAAATAAATTATGTAATCTTTCACATAGTTGGGTGGATGCAAAAGCGGTGTATTTGTTAAATCATGCTTGAGATCATCAAATGAGTGTTGAGTAGTTGCATCCAAGATGAAAGGAGAATCTATCTACAACAATCTCATGAATCCTTTAGTGGTTTCGACATAATTGCATATAAAATGGAGGAGAAAGTTTTCCTTCCCTTGCAAACTTTGTAGTTGGGTAAGAGTTTTGGGAGGGGGTAAAGAGGTATCCACCCTAATCCCATCTTAGGATGCTACAAAGCCGAGGAGTCTCCCTGATTCAACAATGAATATGCATTTATGGGGGTTCAAACGTATGTTGTAAAACCTGCATCTAAGAAAGATGTCCCTTAGATGACCAATATGATCTTGTCGATGAGTTGAGTGAGCTGGAAAGTCATTGAGATAAGGTTCAATGATGTGTTTGATGTCATGGAATGCATATGACATAGCCCGCTGAAATGTGGCTCCAACATATTTAAGGCCAAAAGGTAATTTTCGATAGGATAAAGTTCCCCAAGCGAAGATGCAGGCTATTTTGTGTTGATCAACTGGTAAAATGTCAATCTAGTTATATCTAGAAAATCCATCCATAAAAGAGAAAATGACGCTTCCAGTGCAATTATCGATAATTTGGTCAATAAAGGGTGTGGGGGTAATTGTCCTTTGGACAAGCTTTATTAAGATCCCGATAATTGACAGAAACATGAATTTTATCTTGTTTCTTAGTGACCAGAACGACATTGGAAACCCATTCGGTCAGAGGGACGGGATAAATAAAACCAAATTTTAATAATTTTTTGACTTCTGCCTTGATTGTCGTGATTTTTTTGGGATGAATTGGCTGAAGTTTCTATCTCACAAGTTGGACTCCTGGGCAAGTTTTGGTTTCATGCACCACGATCGAAGGATCAATCCCTCAAATTTCTTCATAGCTCCAGGTGAAGATGTGGAAAAATTATTTAAATAAGGTGGTATAAGTTTCAACCTCTTAAGTTGAACAATTGGCACCTAGTTGTATGTTTTCCATGATACCTTCTCTTATGGATATGTCGAAAGTAATTGTGTGAGAGATATTTCACAAATTCCCCTCAGAGATGGTATCCTGAGTGAGTATCGAAGATTGGAGATAGTCGACGATATCGGTAGGAAATATAGAGAAAATTTATTTCTTAATCTCATCCAAACTGGGAAGAAAGGACGAACGATGGTGGTTGTCATCCCATGGTGTCTCCTTGATACTAAGCATTTCCATAATAGATTCATCTGATGGAAAAATATTTAGGATGTAATCGAAAGTGGAGGATAGGGAATCTAACCATGATGATAGTGAATATGAAGTAGATTCCAATAGATTCTGGTCATTCAGTGAAGGAGAGGCAGACTGAATGGTGTTGTATTCGGCCTCTGCAGGACTAAGTGGCATAATGTCACCTAGTGTATCGATCTCTAAGGGACTAGGTACGATCCACATATCAGATGATTCGAGGGATTGATGTACCATAGTTGAAATCATATTAACCATTGTGATGTGTTGTGTGGTTGAAGGAAGAGGTGTAGGGAAAGTACCCATGAGCGAATAATCTTTTAGTAGACCTACCCTGACACTTTCATAAGTAATTTTTGAGTCTCCCAAAAATGGAATATTGTTGGTTGTTTGAGTACGAGCATCAGGGGTGTAGTAATATAACTGATTGATGGTCACAATTTTACCTTGATGAGTGAATTGGACACATCGAAAAACTGATGAAGCGACAACAGTCATAGCATAGAACCAACTTCTTCCTAGCAATAGATTATACTCGAGGGGGGAATTGACTACTTGAACATCTACACAAATAGTTTTCCTCGTAGTTGAATGTCTAAGGATTGTAATAATCCATGAGGTCAGAAAACTCTTCCATCAAATGCTCTAAACATGGTGGGAGATTGATTAAGACCAGGTGATTTAAGGCATTTTCAGCAAGCTAAGGACATGCCACATATGGATGTTCCCTCATCCATGATCGTGCGATGAATATTTTGATTATGGACAACGCCATTGATTTGGAAAGAAAGTTGGTGAGAGAGTCATGATTTGAAATCATATAGATTGAACGTGACATTATTGGGTGACTCAAGATCTATAACTCTGATGGCTTCCAAGAGCCTGGTTCTGGTTGGCTAGGGCAGTGTTGTAGAACTTCAAGAGTTGACATAGTGCAAGGTGCTTGGGCCAAATATTCAACAATGTTGTAGTTTTGAGCAACATGAGAATTAGGATTAAAGGTCGACTTTGAGATTGTGCTCTTGGGTGGGCGTAGGATAGAGTCAAAACTTGGTTTCTTAATGTGGAGCAGTCCAGATGGAGGAGTAACTCAAGTGGATGGTGGATATGGTACAATCCAAGTAGTTACATTTTCCTTACCAAGTTTACGTGGTGGTGTGTCATGTGTCATAGTGCGAGTGGCCAAATATACCCCATTAAACATATAAATGTGTGCACTTGATGAAGAATCCTCATTAGGAGGATGACTTGGGTTACTTCCTGTTGGAGGTGCAAGATTTTGTGCAACCAGTGACTCCTATTGTGGAAAAGGATGTGTTAATACAACGAGTTGAGAATTTCCTTTAAAAAGTTTAGCAACTTTGTCCCGATGTGGAAAGTCTCGTGTGTAATGATATTCAACACAAACGAGACATGGAAATTTGGTTTGCACTATGGTTTCTTTTCAGTAGCAGGTGTTTGTGCTTGTGTTTTTGGATTTTTAGTTTGATTATTATTTTTCTTGGGTTTATTCTTAGGTTTCTTTTTCCACTTTGATTGTTGTGGAGAAGTAGATTGGACTACATTCACTTCATATACTTGAGTTGGGGTGGAGTTTGATGAGAGTGGAGTCAGACTGGTAGTTGGTGCAGTGATTGAATGATTGGTTGTGCCAGTCGACTGTGAACCGGACTGGGTTTTGACAGAACTGATAACTCCATTCGAATGAGCAGTGGAGGATGGTTTTGATGGATTGGTTGATGTATGGGGAGCGTTTGGGATAAATTCATACAAAGTAATGGATTGAGAATAAACCAAATCCAAATACTGGGCATGAGAAATGGCTTCCTCTTCTGTGACTACACCACCCATGGCTACATCTCGAGCAATAGGAGGTAATAGAGATTTGGTGAACCATTCAACCATCAATTGGTCTCAAATAATTGCTTTGATCAACTACCGTCATCGTCTCCATACATGAATATGATCATAAATGTGTACTAAGTTGGTTTGGTGAAGGGAGGTCAAAAGTTCTGTGTCGGTTTCGTAGCGGATAGGCAATTGGAAGTGGGTGAGGAGAGCCATGGAAAGTGAATTAAAATCTTGAAAAGTTCTACGTTGTAACTCAATGTACCATTTATTCGTTGAGCCCGTAAGTGTACACTGGAAAATACGTAAACTGATAGAATCATCCATCAGTGAATTTGATGAACACTACATATGAGAAGTCATAACGTGATTATTAGGGTCTTCGCCAGGTTTGCTGTCAAATTTTGGAATATCAGAAGGTAATTTGACAAGAATGACTGGCTAAAAAGGCGAGTGTAATATGGGATCATTTGTTAATCTTGAGAGATCCGGTAGATATAAAGTGGATAAGAATGATAACTATCAATTAGATTGAGGATGATACTGGTGTGGCATAAGGACTCTAGTAGGACCGTAAACTGGTTGTGGTGGATAGTTGTATCCAACAGGTCCTCCCATATGCTGCTGATTTTGACCAGGAAAAATAGGATTCATTTGTTGAGGGATTTTCATAAAAGGAGAAGGGAAACCCATTTTTCCCTAGGGAGGATAACCGGTGTAACCCATGGGAGGATAGTTAGCTTGACTAGTTTGAGGCAGATAACTAGTTTTCCCTTAAGGAGGGTAACTAGGTTGACCTTGAGGAGAGTAAGGAATTTTCCCTTGGAGAGGAAAATATGGTTGGCCTTGAGGACCCCAAGTGGGATTTAGGACCCCTAGGAAGGGTTGTACAGAATGTAATCCAGAAGGATTGGGATTTAAGTTTCCTCCCTGCGGGTTGGGGTTTGATGATCCTCCCTGATGTGGCTGATGAAAAAACCCTCCCTAGGGTGGTCCCCAGGATTGTGGTGGGTTTTCGGTAAACAAATGTTGGAATTATCCCCCTTGTTTTCGGTTGGGTAGCAACCAAGATTTGACCGATAGAAGGGAGCTTCCCCCCAGTCGAAATTTGTGCATTGAAGGATGGTTTCCCCCTGGTAGGGATTTTTCCACTGAATGAGGGTTTCCCTCCAGTTGGGATTTGTCTCGCATTTGGGTTTTGTTGTATGATAGGGTTTTGCATCCTTTGATGTGAAGGTGTCCCAACGAGGTTTTATGGAGTATACGAAGCTGTTTCCTGAAGAGGGATGGTAGGTGTAACCGTCAGGGTACTTTGCAAATGACTAAGTAAAATGACTCCTATTTCAGTTTTAACTTGTTCTAAAGTGGTAGCAGTATTGATAATTTGTCTGATGGGATGGTCAATAAGCTGGCCTGGCGGTCCTGCATCTACACCGGTGGTGGTACATGTATGTGGAGGGTCAAAGTGTGGTCAGCCAAAATTAACTTTTTAATAAGAATCTCGACTTGATGGATTTCTACATATAGAACGAACATGAGTTTTTTGTGGACCTACCATTTCGGTAGGGCATACATGGGTAGAGTATTCTTCGTTGGAAGTTGGTTGTCACAGTTCCATGTCTAGTTGATTGTATGGCAATGATGTTAGGCTAGGGTGATATTCTACAACAATGTTACTCGAGGAGTCCACTCAGATAAGAAGTGGGTCGTAAGGAATTTCCAAAGCTGGGTTTGCAAGAAGGGTAGGACCTTCCTGAAACACAACTAAATCTCTCTCAAGGTTTGCTATCTAAGGAGTGGCAACACTCTGAGCATCTGAATATTTTTTGATATCTTCATGGTAAGTGTCTTTAGGTGAGTTAGGAGGTATGGGTTTGTAGCCTTTTGGAGGTAACCCTTGAATCCTACGTGATCTACGAAGACCTTTAGTGGCCATGGTACCAATTTTAAGGGTAACTAAAGTAAATAAACAACATCCTCTAAGAAATCTAGAAAACCAACAAGCAAAACAATCACTTCTCTCAATGAACGTAGTAGTTGGTGATGAAATTCAACATTGTGTGATCAAAGTGAGAAGGGGATAGGATTTGAGTTGGTGGACAAGTTACATTGGTAGTCTTCTTAACAAACTTACACCTTGGTGAAATTTCCCTCACAGTTTTACCCATGGGTTACTGTAATGATCCCAAGCCATTATGCAAGGATCATCACTGTTTTGGTGTCTTTTTAAAACATTTTCTGAGTGAGGTATTTCGTCAAACACTTTGTTGATCTACCTTTTAGATGTG
>JZKD02S1715674.1:55412-73227 GCA_000966675.3 Picea glauca | reverse complement strand
TCCATCATAAGCTCTTAAAGTGATGGCGGATGGTATTAGCTCAGGGGAGACAAGTTTCTTCCATACAATTTTGGACATGATGCATATGGATGCACCTTCATCAATGATACATCAATGAACTGTGATGTTCCAAATTTTGATTGGTATCTGAAAAGATACCAAAGTGGGGAGACGAGGTTCCCCACAATCTAGATCAAATGTGATGAGCCGAGTATCAGCAGGGTCGACTACCCCCAAGGTGGAAAGCAAGGATTTCTTTTGAGTGGGATAGGTTTGGAGGACCTCCAAAACTGACATGGCTACAGGAGATTGCGCCTAGTCATTGAGCACACTGTAATTGTGTGCCACCCTAGCCTGAGGGTTGTTGACATTCCGTCATAACGGGATGCGAGGAATATGAATGGGGGGTTTAGTGTTAGGGCAGGGAATCATCAAGGGTTGTCTGGATGTAGCTTGAGCTGCTTCCAAAGTGGTGGGAGTAGATTCAAGGGTGTGATGTATTGACGACTGCACGTTTGTAGAAGAATTTCTTCTTCGTTAGTGAGGAGGATATTACGATCCGCTGGATTCCTAGGGTTTTGATACTATCCCATCTATGGTGGGGAAGGATGCATTTACTGCTAGGTATTCATCACACCTTGGTGTGGAATAGGGTTTTGCAACACAGCCAGGGGTGGTTGTTGCAAATACTATTGTGGGGCCTGTTGAGGGGCAGGCAACACTGGGGGACGTGGCGCATTTATGGAATATTTCATCCGTTTGAAGTCAACAATTTGGGGGCAATGGTGAGTATAATGACCATGCCTACCAGAAAGAGCAGAAGGGAAGTTCGTCCAGAGGTTGTTGTTGTTGTTCCTCCCTTGGCGTTTGTTGTTATTTCCCCCTTGGGGATTTTCATTACCGTGGTTCTGATTGCCCCCGACAGGTTGGTTTTGTTGGGGTTTTTTTCTCCCTGGTCCTGGGTTATTAATGTTTCAATTTTTTCCTTTCTTTTTGGCATTATTCAGCCGATGGGCCAGATTTTTTGTATTCATTTGTTCAAAATTTTGAAATTTCTGAATGGGAGAGGGATGAAAAAAGTTAACCCCAATGTGGTGTTGTCCTTGTGGAGGAGCAATTGGCTGTGGAGGACCGGGGAATGGAAAATACAAATTATTTTGTGGCAATGATCCGTAGGGTGCATAGGAAGGCGTAGCGCTTTCACTAGTGCCCAGGTTATAAGCTAAGGTAGAGGATGTACTAGAACTTGGTTGAGAGACCGGGCACATCATGGGTGCTAGCAAGGGTCCACTCATGGGTGGAGGGGGGGCCACAGGATATGGCTATTGATAAGGGGGAGGAGGGTAATAAGATGGACCTCCATACATCGAAAGATATTGGGGTGTACCATACATGGGTGGTGGTTGGATGTACGAATTATGGTGTTTTGTGGTACCGATTAATCCATCCGCCGCATGAGACATCCTAGGTTTGTCCTGACCGAATGGTATGGGTCTCGGTGCGTCAGGTAGTACTGTGTATAAGTAACTTGACTGAGCATAAATGAGGTCGTACTATTGAGCCTTTCTAATGGCTTCCTCTTTAGTTTGGGGGAAGGTGGAGGCCACATCTTTGGCAAGGAGAGAGACGAGTGATCGAAGAAACCAATCGAGGCATTGTTCTTTGGTGGTTTCTGCTTTGCATATACTACATCGCCGATGCCATTCATGAATGTGGCCAGCGATATGTGTGGCTGAGATTTGTTTAAACTTAGAGAGAAGTTCTAGACCATTGTCATGATGAACTGGTAATTGAAATAAGGTAAAAAATGTTTTGGCCAAGGATTCAAAAGTCACATGGGGCCTTGATTTTTCCTCCACATACCATTTGGTTGATGGACTAGTGAGTGTGCGTTGAAATAACCTTTAATGGACGGAGTTGGCCATGATGTTGTTTGAAGAGCACCATAAGTGGAAGGTCATGATATGGTTGGCGGGATCTTCTCCCACCTTTCCTTCAAACTTGAGAATGTCTGAAGGTAGTTTGGTAGGCATAGCGGGCCATGTGGGGTCATGCAATATAGGGTCATTTATGAGTTTACTCAAATCAAGTATGTTGAGGGAGGCCAAATATGGCATGTCAAGTGGCGGTGGAGGATTAGTTCCAACCATGGTGTTAGCAGGTTGTGTTCCTAACCCTTGATGGGGGTTTGGTGGGGTTGTACTTTCCCCTTGAGAAGAAGTCCCCCCCCCCGCTTCCTTGTAAAGGAGATCTAGTGGATGGTTGGCCTTAGGAATTGGACCCAAGTAAAGTGGAACCAAACAAAGCTAATCCAAAAATAGTAGCGCTCACAGGTGTGTGAGAGGGTTGAGCTGGTGAGTTGGCGAGACTAGAAACTTCTCCTAGGATAGGAGGGAGATTTTGCAAGTGTCTGGACCGACGGGGATTCTGTGGGTCCCCTATGATGTCCGAATAGCAAAGTGAATGTGTGAAAATGGTGATGAGAGAAATTAAATGAACAAGAGACATGTAGATTTTTGGATCTTCATAATATATCTCATAATTGCATGTAATCAAATGAGCATCATACATATATCAATTGGATGTAGAAATTTTAATACAAATTATGTATTGCTTGTATTCTCCTAATATAACAATTATATGNATTCACTGATCTCTCACTAGTGTAAGTTCAGTTACAACTAGTACAATTGAGCTTAACTCACTTAACTGAGTTAAACTACTTTACAACTCACATAACTACACATATAACTCTGTTATAGCTTCAAATCACTCAGTTACAACTAATTCGACTTGCATGTCCCACCAATCAACCTTTGAACTCAAATTTCCTATAGCTAAGTGATTTTCCATTTCAATTAACTATTTCCAAGTGCTCATTGAGAATAGATTAATATTTATTGTCCAACTATTATTAAGAGATACTAATAGTCGACATACATATATAAATAGAACATCATCTATAAATAGACTTCCACCTAAAAATAGCTTGAGGCTCCATCCTAGTGTAGGTGCATAATTTTCACTAGGATCTTCTTTTTGAATCTCAACACTCCCTCTCAACAAGAAAGGGATTATCCTTCACCCCGATCTTGTCTCTATGGTATTCAAATTTGCTCCTGGTGAGCGCCTTCATCAGAATGTATGCATCCTGATCTTCCATAGGAATGTAATGAAGCAACATGATCTTCCACTGCACACAATCTCTGATATGATGATACCAGATATCTATATGCTTAGATCTATCACGAAACACATGATTAATTGAGAGTTTAATGCAAATCTGATTATCACAATGAATCACTGTTGAATCTATATGAGAACCAAACAACCCAACCAAGATATTTCTCATCCAGATAGCCTCACATGTAGCTTGAATCGCTGCCATGTATTCTGCTTCCGCTGAACTGAGTGCCACAGATCTCTGTTTCCTGCTGTACCAAGAAACAATTGTAGATCTGATACTAAATATCCCCCTTGATGTGCTCTTTCTGTCCGTTGGGCTGCCCGCTCAATCTACATCTGTGAAGCCATGCAACTTCACCTTATACATATGTCTGTACCATAAGCCATACTCATATGTTCCCCTCAGGTATCTCAGGACATGCTTACCCGCCTTCCAAAAGAGCTTGGTAGGCTTAACCATTGCTTAACTTAGCTAGTTAACCACAGAGCAAATGTCCGGTCTCATGTTCATTAGATACATTAGCGAATCCACTAACTGTCGATAGACAATAGCNATTCACTGATCTCTCACTAGTGTAAGTTCAGTTACAACTAGTACAATTGAGCTTAACTCACTTAACTGAGTTAAACTACTTTACAACTCACATAACTACACATATAACTCTGTTATAGCTTCAAATCACTCAGTTACAACTAATTCGACTTGCATGTCCCACCAATCAACCTTTGAACTCAAATTTCCTATAGCTAAGTGATTTTCCATTTCAATTAACTATTTCCAAGTGCTCATTGAGAATAGATTAATATTTATTGTCCAACTATTATTAAGAGATACTAATAGTCGACATACATATATAAATAGAACATCATCTATAAATAGACTTCCACCTAAAAATAGCTTGAGGCTCCATCCTAGTGTAGGTGCATAATTTTCACTAGGATCTTCTTTTTGAATCTCAACACTCCCTCTCAACAAGAAAGGGATTATCCTTCACCCCGATCTTGTCTCTATGGTATTCGAATTTGCTCCTGGTGAGCGCCTTCATCAGAATGTATGCATCCTGATCTTCCATAGGAATGTACTGAAGCAACATGATCTTCCACTGCACACAATCTCTGATATGATGATACCAGATATCTATATGCTTAGATCTATCATGAAACACATGATTAATTGAGAGTTTAATGCAAATCTGATTATCACAATGAATCACTGTTGAATCTATATGAGAACCAAACAAACCAACCAAGATATTTCTCATCCAAATAGCCTCACATGTAGCTTGAATCGCTGCCATGTATTCTGCTTCCGCTGAACTGAGTGCCACAGATCTCTGTTTCCTGCTGTACTAAGAAACAATTGTAGATCTGATACTAAATATCCCCCTTGATGTGCTCTTTCTGTCCGTTGGGATGCCCGCTCAATCTACATCTGTGAAGCCATGCAACTTCACCTTATCCATATGTCTGTACCATAAGCCATACTCATATGTTCCCCTCAGGCATCTCAGGACATGCTTACCTGCCTTCCAAAATAGCTTGGTAGGCTTAACCATTGCTTAACTTAGTTAGTTAACCACAGAGCAAATGTCCGGTCTCATGTTCATTAGATACATTAGCGAATCCACTAACTGTCGATAGACAATAGCATCCACTACCTCTCCAGAAGTAGCATCCTCTTTCCTCCAGTTTCCTGGAAGAGGAGTATCCATAGGTTCCTAGCCCTCCATGTGAAACTTACCGAGTATCTCCCTTGCATACTTGCCTTGAGACACAAAAATTTCACCATCTCGCTGCCATATTTCCAATCCAAGGAAATAATGAAGGAGGCCCATATCCTTCATCTCGAACTCCTTTGCAAGGTCCTCCTTGCATGAGTGTATCAACTGCTCATCACCAGTCAGTATTAAATCATCAACATAAATAAAAATGATTAAAAGCTTACCCTCCACCACAATTTGGTATAGGTTTTCATCCGCTTCACTTTTGGTGAAGCCTAGTCCAGTGAAATAGATGTCTATTCGAGTGTACCAAGCATGAGGTGCTTGCTTCAATCCATACAACACTCTTTTGAGTCGACACACATGTGACTCGCTGTTGAAGATCTCAAATCCTTCAGGCTTCTCTATGTACACCTCTTCCTTAATGATCCCATTGAGAAACACAATTTTTACATCCATCTGATGCATGGACGAGCCCATCTGTGCTGAGAGTAAAAATATGGATCTTATGGAAGAATACTGTGCGACAGGTGAAAAGTTTTCTTCATAATCTATCCCCTCGATTTGTGAGAAGCCCCGGGCCACAAATTTGGCCTTGTATTTCTCCACACTCCCATCAACAACTTTCTTTACCTTGTAGATCCATATCGAACCTACCATTGATTTGTCGACCAGTCTTGGGACAATTTTCCATGCACTGTTTTTGACAATGGAGTCATATTCCTACACCATTTCATCAACCCAAGTGGGATCCTGCATTGCTTCTTGAAAGGAAGATGGTTCAGTCACAATAAATTTTCTCATGAGAGCCATGTATCTAGTAAATCGATCAGGAGACTGTTTCTATCTGTGCTATGAAGTAGGAGCTCCTACATTTTGTGCAACATCTAATCTCAATCTATCTGCTTCTGTGGTGCACTTTTTGCCATTTCTGATGGATGGCTCTGCATTAGTATCTTCCTCCACTCTATGAAACTTTTCATGTGGCTGATCCACATCTTAAGACTCATCTTTGGGAACCAACAATTTCTCCTCTGCATGCAAGTCTATCTCCCTCTCAAGCGACAACCACATGGCTTTCCCCTCATCGAATTTTATATCCCATCGCATAACAATCATCTTACTATTAGGCAAATACACATAATAATTATGGGGTATTTCTGTGTACCCAACAAATATCCCAACTTCAATAGTCGGCTCCATCTTCTTCCTCATGTTCTTGGTCACATGCACATAAATAGATGAGTCAAAAATATTAAAATGAGAAACATCCGGTTTCTTACCAGTGAAAGCTTCTTCAAGTGTACTCATGCCAAGTACTCTATGAGGACAACGATTTTGCACATAAACCGTAGTGTTGCATGCTTCCACCCACAAATGCATTGGTAGGCCCTGATCATGCAACATCACTCGTGCTGCACCCATGATCGTTTTGTTCTTCCTCTCTGTGACCCCATTTTGCTATGGGTTATGAGGTGCTATGAGTTCTCTTTGAATTCCTTCTTTGCTACAGAAATATTTGAATTCATCAGAGATGTATTCTCCACCATTATCGCTCCTCATAGCCTTCACTTTCTTCCCTGACTCTTTCTCCACCAATGCTTTAAAATCATAGAATTTTGAGAATGTTTGATCCTTCTTCTGCATGAAGAAGATCCAACATTTACAAGAAAAGTCATCAACAAAAATAACATAATACTTATGTTTTGCTGTTGAAGGAACCGAGAATGGTCCACACACATTTGTGTGAACTCTCTCTGGGATCACCGAAGCATGGTTCTCCTTTTCATGAAAGGTGGACTTTACATACTTCCCCATGGTGCAAACCTTGCACTGATCTAACTGAGAAAGTGTTCCCATTGGAAGTCCAGTAGATATTTATTGCATGTTTTTCAAGGCTCCATGATGAAGATGGCCCAATCGCCTATGCCATAATTCACCCTCATCCCGGATCACAACATTTTCTACCTTGCCCATCATGGCAGCGCAACCATCTACCTCCAACTTGAAGAGATTATTAACTCGAATCCCTATCTTCTTTACTTGACCCGTTGTTTTATGTCGCAGAAAAGATTTTCCATCGCTCAAAACAATGTCATAGCCTCTGTCCTCCAACATTGCGACCGAGACTAAGTTTTTCTTCATACCTGGAACATGCATAACATTTTTCAATTGAAATGGTTTACCTGACTCCCTCTGAAAGGTAATGGTACCTGTTGTTCCTGAGTTTACACTTAAGGCTTCAAAGTATAATGTCAAGGCATCCGAAAAATAAAGAGAGTTTTTTATATGAAAATAAAATCAATTCTTTAGGGAAAGAAGCTATGGCTGATTTCTAAGTTGTTTTTGCCTAGCTTCCCAACGTTCTTGGATGCTTATGTCCTATTCAATCATTGTCCATGAATGTTCAAGTTCAACCCGGGTGTTATCGATCTCTAAGATGGTATTAAATAAGTTTAAAGCAATGCTGGTCTGATTCGTGAGACCGGGCTCAATATTAGACTGTCTTGCAATAGGTACAATCATGGAGAAGAGAAAAGTTAAAAGATATGTTGTTTTTTATGTTTTCTTTTTCTATTTTCAATAATATGAGAAAAGTTCCTAAAATTGAATTAATGGTATAATGATTCAAAGGCCGTTTTCCATGTCTGAGTCAAATTTGAAATAATGAATGTGATGAGAGAAAAACATAAAGTTGTTAAAACAAAGTGAGGAATCAATCACAGAAGAATCTCACTTTGATACAGAAGAAGAAAAATGGATGTGAAATCTTTAATGAAGCATAAAATGTGGCAATCTAACTAATTCATAGGTCTTGTATTTGCTAATAGCCAATACAAAGGAAAATCTACAAACAATTAGATAACTAAATAAACAAATAACCACAATAGATGTTGTACTAAGTTGTGATTAGGAATTCATCAAAGACATATGAATAAAGATGCTAGAATATGAAAGAAAAGAAGAACACATAACTCAGGATTGACGAAATATGGAGTCTCTGGTCTGCACTTGTCTTAATTCTCGAAAATGAGAGATTTCTTTATTACCATCAGCTAGGAAAAAGCCTTCTTTAAGTCTTTTGAAACTATATTTACACAAAAGGTTCCCAACCCTAGATGGTTGGAACTCTCCTTACTCCTAGATACTAACGGTTACAAAATAAAAACTTGAACCATTTCACTTGGTTCCTTTCTATCTCTCTCTCATACCGACAGAACGAGCATGTACGTGTTACTTCATTTATTCTTTGAAGTACTTCCTTCACCTGGCTCGAGACACTCGACGCACCTGCTTATAAATTGTACTAATATTCTTGAAGGCTCTGTCACATCCTTTGCCTAAAAAAGATACATCTTTCTCTGTAATTTTGACAACCTATCTTCAATCCTTTTATCTTCAAAATTTATTGACTGCAACTGTAAATTTGGCTTTACCAATCATCTATCCATTTGAGTGATGTCAACCTGTTTCAACTGTGAAATTTCTATCTGAGCTTCATTTAAGCTTTCTTTGATGTCAAGTTGATGCTTTATAACATTGATTTGTTCTAGTACTCCAGAACAATCGTCCTTTCCAATGCCTAGTGATTTTTTCTCTAGCAAACCAAACGCCTCTTCACAATCCTCCTTTATTTCTTTGGCCATTCTTTTACTCTCAGCTATATTGGCCTCCCATGTCTTTAATATTATGTCGCCTCTGATTTTCTCTTCAATAGTCAATGTGGGAGTTATGGGATTTGGAGTTCATTGTTTGAGGCAAGATTTATGAAACACGAGATTACAACAAGATTTAATTAATCGTTTTAATTAACTTGGTTTAATTTTTAAACTAACTTTCGTGACTTCACATATCGGGATTTCAGAGTTCATTGTATGTCAAACTGCTTATATCGCGAAACCCCAAAACTCGATACTTTGGAAGCTGTCTTAGTGTTTTGATTGTTTAAACAAAGGGTGGCTCCAATATTTAAAAAGATTTTAGACCATTGGATTAATCAGAAGGCTTCATTCGACGATGATGTCCAGTGTGCTCTTGTTCTTGTTTTTATTTAAACAAAAGTGAAATTTATTTTAGTCTAAGGTTTAGAAAAATATATATTTCAACATAGGCTCCATCTAGGGATCTCGTCTCCTTGTAGGACGAGAAGAACATGTAGATCGAGTGCCTTTATTGGGTAAATTGAGTCATTATTGCATTTCTATGAAACACATATGAAGAAAACACAAAACAGGATTTTAGGATTTCATCCTTAACTTTGAAAACTTTGAAAAATAATTCTTTCGGTGCTCTCGAGTTAGGCTTATAAGGGTTTTCCTTTCCTAAAATTGACCTCAGATTTGTATAAGATAATCAAAACAACCTTAATTGTTCTACCAATTTTTATTTTTATTTTTTTCACATCAAGGTGAAGTAATTCCAATATTTTAAGTTAGGGAGTCCCATTAGATTAGAATGTATATCCAGCCGAAAAGAGAAATAGTTAGTAGAACATNAATGTACTGAAGCAACATGATCTTCCACTGCACACAATCTCTGATATGATGATACCAGATATCTATATGCTTAGATCTATCATGAAACACATGATTAATTGAGAGTTTAATGCAAATCTGATTATCACAATGAATCACTGTTGAATCTATATGAGAACCAAACAAACCAACCAAGATATTTCTCATCCAAATAGCCTCACATGTAGCTTGAATCGCTGCCATGTATTCTGCTTCCGCTGAACTGAGTGCCACAGATCTCTGTTTCCTGCTGTACTAAGAAACAATTGTAGATCTGATACTAAATATCCCCCTTGATGTGCTCTTTCTGTCCGTTGGGATGCCCGCTCAATCTACATCTGTGAAGCCATGCAACTTCACCTTATCCATATGTCTGTACCATAAGCCATACTCATATGTTCCCCTCAGGCATCTCAGGACATGCTTACCTGCCTTCCAAAATAGCTTGGTAGGCTTAACCATTGCTTAACTTAGTTAGTTAACCACAGAGCAAATGTCCGGTCTCATGTTCATTAGATACATTAGCGAATCCACTAACTGTCGATAGACAATAGCATCCACTACCTCTCCAGAAGTAGCATCCTCTTTCCTCCAGTTTCCTGGAAGAGGAGTATCCATAGGTTCCTAGCCCTCCATGTGAAACTTACCGAGTATCTCCCTTGCATACTTGCCTTGAGACACAAAAATTTCACCATCTCGCTGCCATATTTCCAATCCAAGGAAATAATGAAGGAGGCCCATATCCTTCATCTCGAACTCCTTTGAAAGGTCCTCCTTGCATGAGTGTATCAACTGCTCATCACCAGTTAGTATTAAATCATCAACATAAATAACAATGATTAAAAGCTTACCCTCCACCACAATTTGGTATAGGTTTTCATCCGCTTCACTTTTTGTGAATCCCAGTCCAGTGAAATAGATGTCTATTCGAGTGTACCAAGCATGAGGTGCTTGCTTCAATCCATACAACACTCTTTTGAGTCGACACACATGCGACTCGCTGTTGAAGATCTCAAATCCTTCAGGCTTCTCTATGTACACCTCTTCCTTAATGATCCCATTGAGAAACATAGTTTTTACATCCATCTGATGCATGCACGAGCCCATCTGCGCTGAGAGTAAAAAGATAGATCTTATGGAAGAATACTGTGCAACAGGTGAAAAGTTTTCTTCATAATCTATCCCCTCGATTTGTGAGAAGCCCCGGGCCACAAATTTGGCCTTGTATTTCTCCACACTCCCATCAACAACTTTCTTTACCTTGTAGATCCATATCGAACCTACCATTGATTTGTCGACCAGTCTTGGGACAATTTTCCATGCACTGTTTTTGACAATGGAGTCATATTCCTACACCATTTCATCAACCCAAGTGGGATCCTGCATTGCTTCTTGAAAGGAAGATGGTTCAGTCACAATAAATTTTCTCATGAGAGCCATGTATCTAGTAAATCGATCAGGAGACTGTTTCTATCTGTGCTATGAAGTAGGAGCTCCTACATTTTGTGCAACATCTAATCTCAATCTATCTGCTTCTGTGGTGCACTTTTTGCCATTTCTGATGGATGGCTCTGCATTAGTATCTTCCTCCACTCTATGAAACTTTTCATGTGGCTGATCCACATCTTAAGACTCATCTTTGGGAACCAACAATTTCTCCTCTGCATGCAAGTCTATCTCCCTCTCAAGCGACAACCACATGGCTTTCCCCTCATCGAATTTTATATCCCATCGCATAACAATCATCTTACTATTAGGCAAATACACATAATAATTATGGGGTATTTCTGTGTACCCAACAAATATCCCAACTTCAATAGTCGGCTCCATCTTCTTCCTCATGTTCTTGGTCACATGCACATAAATAGATGAGTCAAAAATATTAAAATGAGAAACATCCGGTTTCTTACCAGTGAAAGCTTCTTCAAGTGTACTCATGCCAAGTACTCTATGAGGACAACGATTTTGCACATAAACCGTAGTGTTGCATGCTTCCACCCACAAATGCATTGGTAGGCCCTGATCATGCAACATCACTCGTGCTGCACCCATGATCGTTTTGTTCTTCCTCTCTGTGACCCCATTTTGCTATGGGTTATGAGGTGCTATGAGTTCTCTTTGAATTCCTTCTTTGCTACAGAAATATTTGAATTCATCAGAGATGTATTCTCCACCATTATCGCTCCTCATAGCCTTCACTTTCTTCCCTGACTCTTTCTCCACCAATGCTTTAAAATCATAGAATTTTGAGAATGTTTGATCCTTCTTCTGCATGAAGAAGATCCAACATTTACAAGAAAAGTCATCAACAAAAATAACATAATACTTATGTTTTGCTGTTGAAGGAACCGAGAATGGTCCACACACATTTGTGTGAACTCTCTCTGGGATCACCGAAGCATGGTTCTCCTTTTCATGAAAGGTGGACTTTACATACTTCCCCATGGTGCAAACCTTGCACTGATCTAACTGAGAAAGTGTTCCCATTGGAAGTCCAGTAGATATTTATTGCATGTTTTTCAAGGCTCCATGATGAAGATGGCCCAATCGCCTATGCCATAATTCACCCTCATCCCGGATCACAACATTTTCTACCTTGCCCATCATGGCAGCGCAACCATCTACCTCCAACTTGAAGAGATTATTAACTCGAATCCCTATCTTCTTTACTTGACCCGTTGTTTTATGTCGCAGAAAAGATTTTCCATCGCTCAAAACAATGTCATAGCCTCTGTCCTCCAACATTGCGACCGAGACTAAGTTTTTCTTCATACCTGGAACATGCATAACATTTTTCAATTGAAATGGTTTACCTGACTCCCTCTGAAAGGTAATGGTACCTGTTGTTCCTGAGTTTACACTTAAGGCTTCAAAGTATAATGTCAAGGCATCCGAAAAATAAAGAGAGTTTTTTATATGAAAATAAAATCAATTCTTTAGGGAAAGAAGCTATGGCTGATTTCTAAGTTGTTTTTGCCTAGCTTCCCAACGTTCTTGGATGCTTATGTCCTATTCAATCATTGTCCATGAATGTTCAAGTTCAACCCGGGTGTTATCGATCTCTAAGATGGTATTAAATAAGTTTAAAGCAATGCTGGTCTGATTCGTGAGACCGGGCTCAATATTAGACTGTCTTGCAATAGGTACAATCATGGAGAAGAGAAAAGTTAAAAGATATGTTGTTTTTTATGTTTTCTTTTTCTATTTTCAATAATATGAGAAAAGTTCCTAAAATTGAATTAATGGTATAATGATTCAAAGGCCGTTTTCCATGTCTGAGTCAAATTTGAAATAATGAATGTGATGAGAGAAAAACATAAAGTTGTTAAAACAAAGTGAGGAATCAATCACAGAAGAATCTCACTTTGATACAGAAGAAGAAAAATGGATGTGAAATCTTTAATGAAGCATAAAATGTGGCAATCTAACTAATTCATAGGTCTTGTATTTGCTAATAGCCAATACAAAGGAAAATCTACAAACAATTAGATAACTAAATAAACAAATAACCACAATAGATGTTGTACTAAGTTGTGATTAGGAATTCATCAAAGACATATGAATAAAGATGCTAGAATATGAAAGAAAAGAAGAACACATAACTCAGGATTGACGAAATATGGAGTCTCTGGTCTGCACTTGTCTTAATTCTCGAAAATGAGAGATTTCTTTATTACCATCAGCTAGGAAAAAGCCTTCTTTAAGTCTTTTGAAACTATATTTACACAAAAGGTTCCCAACCCTAGATGGTTGGAACTCTCCTTACTCCTAGATACTAACGGTTACAAAATAAAAACTTGAACCATTTCACTTGGTTCCTTTCTATCTCTCTCTCATACCGACAGAACGAGCATGTACGTGTTACTTCATTTATTCTTTGAAGTACTTCCTTCACCTGGCTCGAGACACTCGACGCACCTGCTTATAAATTGTACTAATATTCTTGAAGGCTCTGTCACATCCTTTGCCTAAAAAAGATACATCTTT
Source organism: Picea glauca (assembly GCA_000966675.3). NCBI lineage: Eukaryota > Viridiplantae > Streptophyta > Pinopsida > Pinales > Pinaceae > Picea > Picea glauca. Next base: position 59,819 of record JZKD02S1715674.1, on the reverse strand, counting down.
CTCTGTAATTTTGACAACCTATCTTCAATCCTTTTATCTTCAAAATTTATTGACTGCAACTGTAAATTTGGCTTTACCAATCATCTATCCATTTGAGTGATGTCAACCTGTTTCAACTGTGAAATTTCTATCTGAGCTTCATTTAAGCTTTCTTTGATGTCAAGTTGATGCTTTATAACATTGATTTGTTCTAGTACTCCAGAACAATCGTCCTTTCCAATGCCTAGTGATTTTTTCTCTAGCAAACCAAACGCCTCTTCACAATCCTCCTTTATTTCTTTGGCCATTCTTTTACTCTCAGCTATATTGGCCTCCCATGTCTTTAATATTATGTCGCCTCTGATTTTCTCTTCAATAGTCAATGTGGGAGTTATGGGATTTGGAGTTCATTGTTTGAGGCAAGATTTATGAAACACGAGATTACAACAAGATTTAATTAATCGTTTTAATTAACTTGGTTTAATTTTTAAACTAACTTTCGTGACTTCACATATCGGGATTTCAGAGTTCATTGTATGTCAAACTGCTTATATCGCGAAACCCCAAAACTCGATACTTTGGAAGCTGTCTTAGTGTTTTGATTGTTTAAACAAAGGGTGGCTCCAATATTTAAAAAGATTTTAGACCATTGGATTAATCAGAAGGCTTCATTCGACGATGATGTCCAGTGTGCTCTTGTTCTTGTTTTTATTTAAACAAAAGTGAAATTTATTTTAGTCTAAGGTTTAGAAAAATATATATTTCAACATAGGCTCCATCTAGGGATCTCGTCTCCTTGTAGGACGAGAAGAACATGTAGATCGAGTGCCTTTATTGGGTAAATTGAGTCATTATTGCATTTCTATGAAACACATATGAAGAAAACACAAAACAGGATTTTAGGATTTCATCCTTAACTTTGAAAACTTTGAAAAATAATTCTTTCGGTGCTCTCGAGTTAGGCTTATAAGGGTTTTCCTTTCCTAAAATTGACCTCAGATTTGTATAAGATAATCAAAACAACCTTAATTGTTCTACCAATTTTTATTTTTATTTTTTTCACATCAAGGTGAAGTAATTCCAATATTTTAAGTTAGGGAGTCCCATTAGATTAGAATGTATATCCAGCCGAAAAGAGAAATAGTTAGTAGAACATCTTATAATTCATGTATAACAACCTATTAGATATGTAGACATTGCTTCACTACCAACGAGCCTGTTCAGTACCCCGGTGAAGTTATCAGATTTCCCACATTGAATTTCCTTTCAGCACTTCAATTAGTAATTTAGCATTTAAATGCTGAGATGAGGGAAATCATTTAATGAATTTCCTTTCATCATCTTTTTTGGACTAGATGGGGGAAATTGTTTTATGAATTTCCTTTCACCATCTGTCTTGTTTCAAAACATGAAGTGGGGGAAATCAATCGGTATGCAATACACCTGGGGAGATATCTGTTTATAATTTAACAACAAAGGCCTGTCAACTCACTTTAATTACTCTGGACTAATCCTTTTCTTACCTTCAAACATATTCGCCTTCAGGGAAGTTCTCAAGGGGAGTTATTATTATTTTTTTTAGGGGCTTTCCTTGAGTGAAACTATTGGCACAGGGGAAAACCCAGGGTTCAATGCTACAATAGTGCACCAACAAATCCATAACTACCGGTCCTTTCGGCAACACCTACAAAGTAGATGAAGTCTCACCCGAGGTAGAGGTAGGGGTGGTTGAACGACTCAGCTTTTTGCAAACTTAGCTGGGACATAGATATGTGATTATACTACTTAATAAAGCACTTAGCACCGTTAGTTCTACAATATCTAATTATTAATCACTTCACTAATAAAACATGGCTTCGCAACATTCACACCGTTATAACGTACTTAAGCACTTAACATCAATAGATAGGTCAGATCTAGCAGATCAAGCACTAAGCACATTCATATGGATTACATCTAATATTCTCACATATCATTAGCACTAAGCATAAGCATATCTATCCAATCATCTCAAATCACTTAGCAAATGAAGACATAAACACATTAAGACAAGCATAAAGAAAGACAATACAACGTTTATGTGGTTCACCCCCACCTTGGGGCTACATCCACCAACTCTTCTTCTTTATTGTCTTCAGTCAATCGATTACAAGCACAAAGCCATCAAAACCCTTACTCCACATAGGATAGAAGATCTGTGCAGCTCGCTAGATCCTTCTTCCTTGTGTTACAACACTAACTCGTCTATAGTCTCGCACAAGTACTTGCATTCAACTTTGCAAGTCTTACACATAATGCACAAAGCCCTGATCACACAGATCCAACTCTTGGAACTTAGCCTACATCACATAGATGAATACTTCTTACATTGCCTATCCTTCTATTTATACATACAAAAAGAGGCCTAAACATGGGTAAACCCATGGGACAAAATCCCATTCTGATTACATATTCCCAAAAACCCAAAAAGGATCCAAAAGTGGGTTGAGATCCCGTGATCTCCACTTCATCTTGCACTGCTACTTCGACAGGCTGTCGAAGTCCCAAAATAGGTCAACATGACCAAGAAACTCCCAAAACTTGGTCAAGGTCCAACATGCCACCAACACTCACCTTTGACTCATCTCGAGTCACTCTGGTCTACCTAGTCCTGCCTCGAACGCCTTGAGCTTGGCTTGAGCTACTTTGCTATGGCCTCTTGTTCGGTGAAATCCTGGATCACTGCATCATTCACTGGCCCTTTTAGGTGTTGTTCTACTGTGATGATGACCTATTCTAGCTCTGCTCCTTGGCTCTCAACCTCTGTAAACAACATGCATGCCTTATCTTGTACTGGTTGGAGCCGTTGATTTATTTCCATCAGTTTGATTTGGATCATATGGATCTGTTGCTGGGCTGTGCATTGCTTGTGAGACCTCTTCATTCTGTCTACAGTCGATAGGGCCTTGAACTATGCTTGAAGTGTGTCTACGTGCTACTTCACTTCCTAGAGTTATGACTCCAACACCTGTAACTCTAGGTTCTCAGTGAGATTTTCATAAGTCTAATAAATGAGGTTACTCAGCTTCTTGCACTCCAAGGAAAGATATTTTAATTTGTCAACTATGCTGCGGGCAATTGCTTCCCTTAGGTCTCTTACATATCGAGGGGTCTCGGGCATAGTGCAGAGATCCAATTATGCTATGCACTGTTGGAGCTACTGGATTACCTCTTCAATTTGTGCCACCTGCTGGGGAACTCTCTCTTCGGTCTTTACTTTGACAACTGTCACAGAGTGAAGTGCTCTATTGACCATTTCCTTAACTTCGAGTTGCTCTGCGAGCGACTGTCCCTTTCTTTGCTACAACTGTGTTTTTTCTTCATCCCATTTTTCTTGCAGAGCAAGCTTTTCCTGTTTTGTAGTACTGCGTTGGTTCTCAAGGTCTTTCTGTACTTTCACTAAATCCTAGGTGGCTTGTGCTGTTTCTTCCTGAGCTCGTCGAAGGCGAGCTTCAACTATATGAATGATGCGGTGTAGTTGAGCTGGCTCATCACCTAGTTCTGTTGTTTCCAATGATAGAGACACAGTGGAAACTGCGCGACTAGACTGTAGTGCCTGCTACACTCCTTGAAGTTCAACCTTGATCCTATTGAACACCTCCTCCTTCTTAGCTTCTTTCTTTTCTGCTATCTCCAACGAAGCATCATTCAGGGCTGCTATGATAAAATCAAAGTCATATGATGTGAGGGTAGTCTCAAATTTGGTCCTGGTGGATTTCATTTTCTTTCGGAATGAGAGTTTTGGTGGGGAAACCTTCCTTTTCTTTGAGGGGTCCTCATCTTCTCTAGGTGGTGTAACCTCGCCTTTTTTCTGTTCAGCTTCTGTGCCATCTATCTCTCCACCATCTCCTCCTTGCTCTGCTGAGATGGAAGCAGTCTTCGCATAGGTACTGCTGACATCTTGGGCGTCTTCATTCTTCTTTGTCTTGCTGGGTCTAGGGGTATCATGCGCTGCTTCAGGACTGTCAATATCAGATATCTCTATGGGGTTTGCTGGGATGAGGAGGTCCACTGACCATTCCTTGGTGATTTCCTCCAAATCCTCCTCCGTTAACTTGTAGTATGATTGCATCTATTTTTTGTGCTCATCAATGCACGCTGTGATATAGATGAAATGACTGTCTACGCTGAATTTCATCAAGGGCCTGAACCTATGGAGAGTGTTCGAGGTTATACAAGGCTTAGACTAGATATCTGTCTTCAGATGGTTGTAATATGTGTGGAACACGACGTTTGACTGCCATTACTTATTCATGTTGTTTGAGTACCAAAGTGTACTAAACTTCACAGCCAGAGGTTCAAACGACTCGATGTTTGGGAAGGTTGCACCTTCCGGCATCTCCCATGTGATGAAAGCGACCAGTATGAGAAGCCAGCTGAAGTGGAACT
>JZKD02S1715674.1:12990-30171 GCA_000966675.3 Picea glauca | reverse complement strand
AGATAATTTTTCTAGAATTTCAGTTGTGGGTACAGTGATATTGAGTTCGTCTATCTCTAAAAACCCTTCGTACTCCTGCAGATGATTTATTTCGAGTGCTTTTAGATTTGATTCAACCAACAATTTAGCTAAGCCCTGAACTTTAATAAGTTTGGTCGGTTTAACTTCCAGGTCAAATTCCTGAATTTTAGCTAACCATCTGACCTCCTTCCATCGCTCTCGGGTTGAACCAATATATCTTTAACATAACTGGTGGGTACATAAGCGATAATATTTGAATGTAGCACATAGGTTATGAAAGCTTTGAGGACTTTCACCATCGTGTAAGCTTGCTTTTCCAATATATCATATTTTAGCTTAGCACCTCTGAGAATTTTACTAAAGAACGCAATTGGCTGCTCAAAACCCTCATCATTCTTTTGTAACAATATGACTGCAATAGTATGCTCGGAAGAAAATGAAAAAATAAAAAATTATTTCAAATAATCAGGACTTGCCAGTACTGGTGCTTCACCTATGACCTTCTTAATACATTCAAATGAATCCTTAGCCTTGTTTACCTCGCTGTCCTTCTTAAGCATATCTGTAATCAATTTTACGATTTCAGTGAAATTCATAATGAATCTTCTCAAGAAATTTATTTTCCCTAAAAATGACTGAATTTCTTTTCTATTCTTGGGAATATTAATAGTATTTATTGCTTCAATCCTTTTCGGTTCAATTCTAATTCCATCTCTAGACACTATATGGCCCAAGAGTTTACCTTCTTGCATTGCAAAATGAGATTTCTTGGGTTTTAGAGACAAACCAAATTTGCGGCATTTTTCGAAAGTTTGCTTGAGGTGTACTAGAGGTTCTGCATCAGATTTAGAAAAAATAGTTAGATCATCAAGATAAATAACAACAAACTTATCTCTTTCACTAACAAAGGCAATGTCCATAGCTCATTGGAAATTTGGTCCTGCATTCATTAAACCGAAAGACATTTTATCATACATAAAGGTACCCCAAGGGGTAGTGAAAGCAATTTTCTCTTTATCATCTTGATGTATTGCAATTTGATTGTAGCCCAAAAAGACATCAATCATCGACATTCTATTCGCTCCAACTACTTTCTCTAAAACATGATCCATTTTGGGCAATGAATAATTTTCCTTGAGTGATGATCTGTTTAAATTTCCGAAGTCTACACACAGTCTGATTTCACCATTTTTCTTTCTTACTGGAACTAAATTAGCCACCCATTCAAAGTATCTGAGTGGGACAATGATTTTAGCATCCAAAAGTTTCTTTACCTCTTTCTCTATCACAGGAAACAATATAGGATTAATTGTTTGAGCTTCTGCCTGAATGGTTTGACACCTTGCTTCAGAGGAATTTTGTGTTCCATTATAGTGGTGTCATAAGTTCTTAATTCATCATAGGACCAAGAAAAAACATCTTTATACTGTCTAAGATACTCAAAATATTTACTTTTTATTTTATGGGGAAGGTACTTAGATAATTTTACCAACCTAGGATTTTCTTTGGTGCCTATATCACAATCTTCAACTTCTTCTGGTTGAGGCTATAAAGTAGACTTCAAAGGAATGTCGTCATGATTGAATAATTGCTCCAAGGGGATCTGATTATTTTTCAAAATAAGCATACGATGATTAGAATTCTTATTTTGAAATTCTTGAAGATTTTCCCCTTCCTGCATAATCCAAGCGGGATTGTTATGATTTTCTTGGTCGATATGTGTTTCGACAAAGTTGTCCACCATTTCTAAAAATTCCCTGATTTGTTCATCATCCTTGAAAACCTGCCAATGTTGGATATTATTTGGTGTGGAAGGTCTATGTCTCATCTCTATACGGTATTTAATTTTGAAAACCGTAGGAGGCACAAACATTGAGGATGCTTTAGCCAATGAATCTACCCGTTGATTCTGAGTTCTAGGGATGTAATGAACATTAACCGATGAGAAAAAAATTTCGATTATATCCCAGACACAATTCCTATAAGATATCAACCTTGGGTGCTTAGCCTGGTATTGACGATTAATTTGTTTTATGATCAGTTCAACATCACCATAGACTTCTAAGTTCTTAATCTTTAATTTCCTGGCAACTTCTAATCCTAATACCAAGGCCTCATATTCACATACATTGTTAGTGTAAACTATGTCCCACTATAACCTGTAAGAAAAAGGAATAATGAACTCATTGTTGGGTGCCACAAACAACACTCCATCTCTTGCTCCTTCACAAGATGAAGCACCATCAAAATACATTTTCCAAACTCCAGAACTATATACATCTTTATCTATCTTTTCTATTTTTTCTTTTTCTATACAATTTTCTTCTATACATTCATTTAAATCATCATCAATGGATAAAATACAATTTCCTAAATCCTTATTTGCAATATAAATAGGGTAGTTATTTGGGTTCAGTGGATCACTTATTGTAAACACCAACCTCATTTCTCTGTACAAGTGAGTGAACTGTCCACCAAAGATCAGGATTGTGGCGTATGTCATGTCAATTTGGAGGGATCCTCCAAGTTTGGCACCCCAAGATCTGGATAACAACATGCCATACTTTGGAGGTATATCAACAACAACCACATCCATCAGAACGCTTTTTACATGAATTTGTGCAAGATTAACAACTAAATCTTTTATCATACCTATATATTTAACCTTTCTCGAATCAAAAGAATACAAATCTCCATATCGTCGAGTGATTTCGAGACCAAGTCTATCCATAATGGATTTGGGCATTACATTGTGAGAAGCTCCAAAATCCAACATGCAATTATGGAGTAGGTGATCGTGCACAGTTAGTGCAATATAGAAAGGGGCAACAATATCTCTAGCACCTTCAAAATGTGGACCAAAAATTATATTAGGCTTATCATCTTCTAAATTTGTAACGTTAGCCTGACTTTCATTATCTAAAAAAATTATTTATTTTAGCAATTTGCTTTTGGTATACTCGGTTTTTTGCCAATTCAACCAGAGGTATAGGGATTTTCATTTTATTAATTTCATTTTCTAGACTGAAATTTCCCGTTGTCTTATCAACTTCTCTGGTTTGGATTTCTATCCCCTTCTTTTTTGGTTTATTAATTTGTGACGTTTTTGTTTCAACCACAGGAACCTGCGCTTTCCTTGTATTAATAACTGGTATTTATGCTGGCTTTGTCTTGGTAGACTATGTATCAACAATCTTGGTTTTAACAGTTTGTTTTTCAGCAGCTTTTGAAGCTACCTCGTCTGTTTCTCCTCTCGGCAGAATTTTCTTCGGTGGGGCGATCGTGATATTCCTGTTTTTAGGCCTTAGATTGTATTTCTGTTGGAGTTCAACCATTATATTATCAACGATTCCTTGATAAAATGAATCCTCTGTAATATTTCTATTCTTCTCATTTTCAGACCTATATTCTGTATTTAAAGATTTTTCATAATCTTGTCTCATCAAATAAGGTTCTTGACAATCATCGCCAAAATTATTCATATATTCTTCTAGCTCTTCAAAATTTCGTATATATTCTCCTCCTATAAAATCTTCATTTTTAAAGGGGGCTTGAATCTTTTGTTCTTCATTCTTAATTTGTCTTTGTTGTATTTGAGGGTTGGGATTCCTTCTGAAATCTTTTCTAGGGAACTGATCATTCTTTGATTGGTCCAATTCCATTCTCGAGATTTTATTCTAAAATTCTTTGATTATTCTCGCCATGTCATCCATCTTATCTTCTGAAGACCTCCCAGATCCAGAGGGCCCTGCTTGTTCTCTGTACTGTCTGGTTTCTTTATTTCCCATTTCAAATTTAGCTTTTAACTTTCACGATGCCATCATGTTTGATTCGATTTCTACAACGTCATCCTACATTTTAGTGAGATCAATAGATCTCCTTTCTCTTAATAATAGAGTGAAATTTGGATCAAAATCCCCAACAAAAGTTACTTTCGCTGCAGGTTGGGAAGGTTTAACCTTAGCTAGAATTTTATTATATAATTTATAAAATCTTTTGGTAAACTCAAGAACTGATTCTGAATTTTTCTTTCGCAAAGCTCCAAACTTAGCTAGATAATAAATATGATCTTTCCTTTCTCCCCATTGTCTGATAAAAGCATTTTCCAACTCATCATATGATATTATGGATCCTACCGGTAGTCCTCGAAACCAGGTTCTCACCTGTCCTTTGAAATTTTGAACTAGGAGTCTTGAATAAACATCCTCATGTTCAAGACCAAGGATGTCAGCAAATTGATCAAAGAAATTGATGTGTTCAGTAACAGTCAAATCTCCTTCCCCAGTGAACTTCAACAGGTTTTTCATATAATTTCCAGGTAGATCATGGAGAGGGATTGGGAGGAACACAGGGGCATACCTAACAACTACTTTGGCAAAGATTCTAGGGGGTGGGGCTGGTACTTGACCGCCCCCTCCTCCCCCAACACCGCCACCCCCGACCACAACCATTGATAATTTAAAGGGTGAAACTTGGAGATTATAGAGAAGACTTTTAAAGGTCTATGGTGACCTTTCGGTTATGTTTGGATAAAGAGGAATGGTTTTAGAGAACTGACCGTTAGGAGACAGAAAATTTGAAAAATAGGGAACCGGAAAAATAAGACTGGTTTCTTCGGACTCACAGGAATTGTACACAAGAGAACCAACATGAGTCGATTCAAGGTATACAATATATTCTTATGAATTCTAAGAGGTTGTAGACTGAATTTCAGGAACTGATGAAATGCCAATCGAGGTGGGAAGTGAGATAGATCTCTTACCTCTATTGGTAAAGGAGACAGTTGGAAAAGTTTCGGCTTTAAATTCGGGTAACGCCAACTCAGGTTCTAGGGTTTCGATTCTATAGATGGATGTTTCTATGAAAAGGTGTTGGGTATTTGAATGTTCAAGTAGACCCTTAGTATTTGACTGTGTGGATTTGGGTTGATAAATCTTACTTTTTGATGAAGCAATCTATTTAAGGTATCTTCCTGTTTTCATAAGTTTTCCAGGATCGAATACAGGCGTGATCTACTTATCGTCTGGTTTCCTTCTGGTATTATTTCGATTAAATTCCAGTTTATTAATCATGGAGTTTCCAAGTGAAAGATGCAAATATCCTTATAAAGTATTCAATCTTTGTTCACTATCAAAGAAAGAAACTTACCAATGTCGTTCTTCCAAGGGAAAAATAACTTCGTTTCTTCGTTCCCCGACAACAACGCCAAAAAGATGTTGTTCCTTAGTTTATACTTAAGGCTTCAAAGTATAATTTCAAGGCATCTGAAAAATAAAGAGAGTTTTTAATATGAAATGAAAATCAATTCTTTAGGGAAAGAAGCTATGGCTTATTTCTAAGATGTCTTTGCCTAGCTTCCCAACGTTCTTGGACGCTTATGTCCTGTTTAATCGTTGCCCATGAACGTTCAAGTTCAACCTAGGTGTTAGCGGTCTCTAAGATGGTATTAAACAATTTTAAAGCAATCATGGTCTGATATGTGAGACCGGGCTCAATATTAGGCTGTCTTGCAATAGTTACAGTCATAGAGAAGAGAAAAGTTAAAAGATCCGTTGCTTTTTATGTTTTCTTTTTCTATTTTCAATAATATGAGAAAAAGTTCCTAAAATTGAATTAATGGTATAACAATTCAGAGGTCGTTTTCTGTGTCTGAGTCAAATTTGAAAATAATGAATGTGATGAGAGAAAAACATAAAGCTGTTACAACAAAGTGAGGCATCAATCATAGAATAATCTCACTCTGATACAGAAGAAGAAAAATGGATGTGAAACCTTTAATGAAGCATAAAATGTGGCAATCCAACTAATTCAGAGGTCTTATATTTGCTAATAGCCAACACAGAGGAAAATCTGCAAACAGTTAGATAACTAAATAAACAAATAACCACAGTAGATTTTGTACTAAGTTGTGATTAGAAATTCATCAAAGACATATGAATAAAGATGCTGGAATATGAAAGAAAAGAAGAACATATAACTCAGGATTGATGAAATATGGAGTCTTTGGTATGCACTTGTCTTAATTCTTGAAAAGGAGAGATTTCTTTATTACCATCGGCCAGGAAAAATCCTTCTTTAAGTCTTTTGTAACTATATTTATACAAAAGGTTACCAACCCTAGATGGTTGGATTTCTCCTTACTCCTAGATACTAACGGTTACAAAATAAAAACTTGAACCATTTCACTTGGTTCCTTTCTATTTCTCTCTCATACCGGAAGAACGGGCATGCATGTGTTACTTCATTGATTCTTTGAAGTACTTACTTCACCTGGATCGAGACACTCAACGCACCTGCTTATAAATTGTACTAATATTCTGGAAGGCTCTATCACATCCTTTGCCTAAAAAAGATACATCTTTCTCTGTAATTTCGACAACCTGTCTTCAATCCTTTTATCTTCAAAATTTATTGACTGCAACTATAAATTTGGCTTTACCAACCATCTATCCATTTGAGCGATGTCAACCTGTTTCAAGTGTGAAATTTCAATCTGAGCTTAATTTAAGCTTTCTTTGATGTCAATTTGATGCTTTATAACGTTGATTTGTCCTAGTACTCTAGAACAATTGTCCTTTCCAATGCCTAGTGATTTTTTATCTAGCAAACCAAAAGCCTTTTCACAATCCTCCTTTATTTCTTTGGCCATTCTTTTACTCTCGGTGATATTGGCCTCCCATGTCTTTAATATTATGTTGCCTCTAATTTTCTCTTCAACAGTCAATCTGAGAGTTCTAGGAGTTACACATATTTCTTCCTTAGAAGATGACACAACAACTTTTTGGAAAGTGATCCAGGCTACAGTAGCCTCTTTTTCTTTGAAACCAATATTATCTAATGATTGATCTATCTCCTGAAAATAATTTTGGATGATCTCTACTTTAGAAAACATGTTTTGTTGTGCTTCTTCCAGTTTCTTTTGCACATCCAGTGTCTGAGCTTGAAACACTAATATACTTACAACCTTTATTTCAGTAGAACTTAATTTAGCTTGCAGTTGCCTTACTAACTCTTCTTGCTGAATGACCTGCCCTTGACTTGCTTGAGTAGTCTTGTGTATCTCTTCAATATAAGATTTAAGTTGTTGAATTTATTGTCTGTCTTTGTCTCTATCCTGTTTGAGTCCTTTGCTGACCTCACTTTTGATATTATTCTCTGTATTCCTTATTTTATCTCGCAGCTGACTTATCATCTGATTCCTCTGTCTCAACCTTTCTTTCAGATTATCAACATACAATAAGTTGGCCATTGCAAAATCTCCCAAAGAGCCTGCCACCTATGTAGCAAAATCTTCATCTTCCAAATTTTGCCCATATAATAATACTCTGTGTTTTTTGGCCATTGTACCTTCTTTCGGGTGCATTTATTGTTTCACCACATCTTTCCTCTTCTTACTAAAAAAGAAGTTGGAGGGAGGTATCTCTTCAACAGGGATTGGGGTAAGATCTCTTATGTATATAACTTCGAGACTGGGAGTCCCAAAACTTGACTATAAAGGGGTTAATGTTGTAATAGGACTGCCTAACTCTTTGAATTGCGTTCCTTCTGTTGTTCTGGAGGTATCAGTAGGAGTAGTTGACGATAAAGGGAACATCACTTTATTATGTTTTAGAAGTGTCTCAGATTGAAACTCTGTTTCAGACTCTGGATGTTCTACCTGCGAAGTTTCTAATTCTTGTGAAGACACTTCAGGATTATTTGGGGTTTCCTCAGTAGTCTATTTACCAGAGGACTTTGGTTCAAAACCTGGAGGTATAGTTCCTTATTTTGGAGGAGTGATTATCGATTCTCCCTATAATATCTTGGGCAACCCACTTCGTCTGTGTTTTTGGAAAGTGAAAACGCTGGCCTGTAGGTCATGGGGTAACGCTTGGACTCTATCTAGTACCTCCNATTGTTATGATTTTCTTGGTCGATATGTGTTTCGACAAAGTTGTCCACCATTTCTAAAAATTCCCTGATTTGTTCATCATCCTTGAAAACCTGCCAATGTTGGATATTATTTGGTGTGGAAGGTCTATGTCTCATCTCTATACGGTATTTAATTTTGAAAACCGTAGGAGGCACAAACATTGAGGATGCTTTAGCCAATGAATCTACCCGTTGATTCTGAGTTCTAGGGATGTAATGAACATTAACCGATGAGAAAAAAATTTCGATTATATCCCAGACACAATTCCTATAAGATATCAACCTTGGGTGCTTAGCCTGGTATTGACGATTAATTTGTTTTATGATCAGTTCAACATCACCATAGACTTCTAAGTTCTTAATCTTTAATTTCCTGGCAACTTCTAATCCTAATACCAAGGCCTCATATTCACATACATTGTTAGTGTAAACTATGTCCCACTATAACCTGTAAGAAAAAGGAATAATGAACTCATTGTTGGGTGCCACAAACAACACTCCATCTCTTGCTCCTTCACAAGATGAAGCACCATCAAAATACATTTTCCAAACTCCAGAACTATATACATCTTTATCTATCTTTTCTATTTTTTCTTTTTCTATACAATTTTCTTCTATACATTCATTTAAATCATCATCAATGGATAAAATACAATTTCCTAAATCCTTATTTGCAATATAAATAGGGTAGTTATTTGGGTTCAGTGGATCACTTATTGTAAACACCAACCTCATTTCTCTGTACAAGTGAGTGAACTGTCCACCAAAGATCAGGATTGTGGCGTATGTCATGTCAATTTGGAGGGATCCTCCAAGTTTGGCACCCCAAGATCTGGATAACAACATGCCATACTTTGGAGGTATATCAACAACAACCACATCCATCAGAACGCTTTTTACATGAATTTGTGCAAGATTAACAACTAAATCTTTTATCATACCTATATATTTAACCTTTCTCGAATCAAAAGAATACAAATCTCCATATCGTCGAGTGATTTCGAGACCAAGTCTATCCATAATGGATTTGGGCATTACATTGTGAGAAGCTCCAAAATCCAACATGCAATTATGGAGTAGGTGATCGTGCACAGTTAGTGCAATATAGAAAGGGGCAACAATATCTCTAGCACCTTCAAAATGTGGACCAAAAATTATATTAGGCTTATCATCTTCTAAATTTGTAACGTTAGCCTGACTTTCATTATCTAAAAAAATTATTTATTTTAGCAATTTGCTTTTGGTATACTCGGTTTTTTGCCAATTCAACCAGAGGTATAGGGATTTTCATTTTATTAATTTCATTTTCTAGACTGAAATTTCCCGTTGTCTTATCAACTTCTCTGGTTTGGATTTCTATCCCCTTCTTTTTTGGTTTATTAATTTGTGACGTTTTTGTTTCAACCACAGGAACCTGCGCTTTCCTTGTATTAATAACTGGTATTTATGCTGGCTTTGTCTTGGTAGACTATGTATCAACAATCTTGGTTTTAACAGTTTGTTTTTCAGCAGCTTTTGAAGCTACCTCGTCTGTTTCTCCTCTCGGCAGAATTTTCTTCGGTGGGGCGATCGTGATATTCCTGTTTTTAGGCCTTAGATTGTATTTCTGTTGGAGTTCAACCATTATATTATCAACGATTCCTTGATAAAATGAATCCTCTGTAATATTTCTATTCTTCTCATTTTCAGACCTATATTCTGTATTTAAAGATTTTTCATAATCTTGTCTCATCAAATAAGGTTCTTGACAATCATCGCCAAAATTATTCATATATTCTTCTAGCTCTTCAAAATTTCGTATATATTCTCCTCCTATAAAATCTTCATTTTTAAAGGGGGCTTGAATCTTTTGTTCTTCATTCTTAATTTGTCTTTGTTGTATTTGAGGGTTGGGATTCCTTCTGAAATCTTTTCTAGGGAACTGATCATTCTTTGATTGGTCCAATTCCATTCTCGAGATTTTATTCTAAAATTCTTTGATTATTCTCGCCATGTCATCCATCTTATCTTCTGAAGACCTCCCAGATCCAGAGGGCCCTGCTTGTTCTCTGTACTGTCTGGTTTCTTTATTTCCCATTTCAAATTTAGCTTTTAACTTTCACGATGCCATCATGTTTGATTCGATTTCTACAACGTCATCCTACATTTTAGTGAGATCAATAGATCTCCTTTCTCTTAATAATAGAGTGAAATTTGGATCAAAATACCCAACAAAAGTTACTTTCGCTGCAGGTTGGGAAGGTTTAACCTCAGCTAGAATTTTATTATATAATTTATAAAATCTTTTGGTAAACTCAAGAACTGATTCTGAATTTTTCTTTCGCAAAGCTCCAAACTTAGTTAGATAATAAATATGATCTTTCCTTTCTCCCCATTGTCTGATAAAAGCATTTTCCAACTCATCATATGATATTATGGATCCTACCGGTAGTCCTCAAAACCAGGTTCTCACCTGTCCTTCGAAAGTTTGAACTAGGAGTCTTGAATAAACATCCTCATGTTCAAGACCAAGGATGTCATCAAATTGATCAAAGAAATTGATGTGTTCAGTAACAGTCAAATCTCCTTCCCCAGTGAACTTCAACAGGTTTTTCATATAATTTCCAGGTAGATCATGGAGAGGAATTGGGAGGACCACAGGGGCATACCTAACAACTACTTTGGCAAAGATTCTAGGGGGTGGGGCTGGTACTTGACCGCCCCCTCCTCCCCCAGCACCACCACCCCCGACCACAACCATTGATAATTTAAAGGGTGAAACTTGGAGATTATAGAGAAGAATTTTAAAGGTCTATGGTGAACTTTTGGTTATGTCTGGATAAAGCAGAATGGTTTTAGAGAACTGACCATTGGGAGACAGGAAATTTGAAAAATAGGGAACCGGAAAAATAAGACTGGTTTCTTCGGACTCACAGAAATTGTACACAGGAGAACCAACAGGAGTCGAGTCAAGGTATACAATATATTCTTATGAATTCTAAGAGGTTGTAGACTGAATTTCAGGAACTGATGAAATTCCAATCGAGGTGGGAAGTGAGATAGATCTCTTACCTCTATTGGTAAATGAGACAATTGGAAAAGTTTCGGCTTTAAATTCGGGTAACGCCAACTCAGGTTCTAGGGTTTCGATTCTATCGATGGATGTTTCTCTGAAAAGGTGTTGGGTATTTGAATGTTCAAGTAGACCCTTAGTATTTGACTGTGTGGATTTGGGTTGATAAATCTTACTTTTTGATGAAGCAATCTATTTAAGGTATCTTCCTGTTTTCATAAGTTTTCCAGGATCGAATACAGGCGTGATCTACTTATCGTCTGGTTTCCTTCTGGTATTATTTCGATTAAATTCCAGTTTATTAATCATGGAGTTTCCAAGTGAAAGATGCAAATATCCTTATAAAGTATTCAATCTTTGTTCACTATCAAAGAAAGAAACTTACCAATGTCGTTCTTCCAAGGGAAAAATAACTTCGTTTCTTCGTTCCCCGACAACAACGCCAAAAAGATGTTGTTCCTTAGTTTATACTTAAGGCTTCAAAGTATAATTTCAAGGCATCTGAAAAATAAAGAGAGTTTTTAATATGAAATGAAAATCAATTCTTTAGGGAAAGAAGCTATGGCTTATTTCTAAGATGTCTTTGCCTAGCTTCCCAACGTTCTTGGACGCTTATGTCCTGTTTAATCGTTGCCCATGAACGTTCAAGTTCAACCTAGGTGTTAGCGGTCTCTAAGATGGTATTAAACAATTTTAAAGCAATCATGGTCTGATATGTGAGACCGGGCTCAATATTAGGCTGTCTTGCAATAGTTACAGTCATAGAGAAGAGAAAAGTTAAAAGATCCGTTGCTTTTTATGTTTTCTTTTTCTATTTTCAATAATATGAGAAAAAGTTCCTAAAATTGAATTAATGGTATAACAATTCAGAGGTCGTTTTCTGTGTCTGAGTCAAATTTGAAAATAATGAATGTGATGAGAGAAAAACATAAAGCTGTTACAACAAAGTGAGGCATCAATCATAGAATAATCTCACTCTGATACAGAAGAAGAAAAATGGATGTGAAACCTTTAATGAAGCATAAAATGTGGCAATCCAACTAATTCAGAGGTCTTATATTTGCTAATAGCCAACACAGAGGAAAATCTGCAAACAGTTAGATAACTAAATAAACAAATAACCACAGTAGATTTTGTACTAAGTTGTGATTAGAAATTCATCAAAGACATATGAATAAAGATGCTGGAATATGAAAGAAAAGAAGAACATATAACTCAGGATTGATGAAATATGGAGTCTTTGGTATGCACTTGTCTTAATTCTTGAAAAGGAGAGATTTCTTTATTACCATCGGCCAGGAAAAATCCTTCTTTAAGTCTTTTGTAACTATATTTATACAAAAGGTTACCAACCCTAGATGGTTGGATTTCTCCTTACTCCTAGATACTAACGGTTACAAAATAAAAACTTGAACCATTTCACTTGGTTCCTTTCTATTTCTCTCTCATACCGGAAGAACGGGCATGCATGTGTTACTTCATTGATTCTTTGAAGTACTTACTTCACCTGGATCGAGACACTCAACGCACCTGCTTATAAATTGTACTAATATTCTGGAAGGCTCTATCACATCCTTTGCCTAAAAAAGATACATCTTTCTCTGTAATTTCGACAACCTGTCTTCAATCCTTTTATCTTCAAAATTTATTGACTGCAACTATAAATTTGGCTTTACCAACCATCTATCCATTTGAGCGATGTCAACCTGTTTCAAGTGTGAAATTTCAATCTGAGCTTAATTTAAGCTTTCTTTGATGTCAATTTGATGCTTTATAACGTTGATTTGTCCTAGTACTCTAGAACAATTGTCCTTTCCAATGCCTAGTGATTTTTTATCTAGCAAACCAAAAGCCTTTTCACAATCCTCCTTTATTTCTTTGGCCATTCTTTTACTCTCGGTGATATTGGCCTCCCATGTCTTTAATATTATGTTGCCTCTAATTTTCTCTTCAACAGTCAATCTGAGAGTTCTAGGAGTTACACATATTTCTTCCTTAGAAGATGACACAACAACTTTTTGGAAAGTGATCCAGGCTACAGTAGCCTCTTTTTCTTTGAAACCAATATTATCTAATGATTGATCTATCTCCTGAAAATAATTTTGGATGATCTCTACTTTAGAAAACATGTTTTGTTGTGCTTCTTCCAGTTTCTTTTGCACATCCAGTGTCTGAGCTTGAAACACTAATATACTTACAACCTTTATTTCAGTAGAACTTAATTTAGCTTGCAGTTGCCTTACTAACTCTTCTTGCTGAATGACCTGCCCTTGACTTGCTTGAGTAGTCTTGTGTATCTCTTCAATATAAGATTTAAGTTGTTGAATTTATTGTCTGTCTTTGTCTCTATCCTGTTTGAGTCCTTTGCTGACCTCACTTTTGATATTATTCTCTGTATTCCTTATTTTATCTCGCAGCTGACTTATCATCTGATTCCTCTGTCTCAACCTTTCTTTCAGATTATCAACATACAATAAGTTGGCCATTGCAAAATCTCCCAAAGAGCCTGCCACCTATGTAGCAAAATCTTCATCTTCCAAATTTTGCCCATATAATAATACTCTGTGTTTTTTGGCCATTGTACCTTCTTTCGGGTGCATTTATTGTTTCACCACATCTTTCCTCTTCTTACTAAAAAAGAAGTTGGAGGGAGGTATCTCTTCAACAGGGATTGGGGTAAGATCTCTTATGTATATAACTTCGAGACTGGGAGTCCCAAAACTTGACTATAAAGGGGTTAATGTTGTAATAGGACTGCCTAACTCTTTGAATTGCGTTCCTTCTGTTGTTCTGGAGGTATCAGTAGGAGTAGTTGACGATAAAGGGAACATCACTTTATTATGTTTTAGAAGTGTCTCAGATTGAAACTCTGTTTCAGACTCTGGATGTTCTACCTGCGAAGTTTCTAATTCTTGTGAAGACACTTCAGGATTATTTGGGGTTTCCTCAGTAGTCTATTTACCAGAGGACTTTGGTTCAAAACCTGGAGGTATAGTTCCTTATTTTGGAGGAGTGATTATCGATTCTCCCTATAATATCTTGGGCAACCCACTTCGTCTGTGTTTTTGGAAAGTGAAAACGCTGGCCTGTAGGTCATGGGGTAACGCTTGGACTCTATCTAGTACCTCCTCATAAGCTCCGATTCCTTTGAATATGTCATCATAGGGGGAGTCTTCATGCTCATATGTTTTCATATTGCATTGAGCTAGGTGATTTCCCACAATTTGATATGGATAATGCCTTCTGAGCTCGACGTCCACCAATTTAACATCCTCTAATGCTGTAGCTTCTACCTTGGAATGGCCAAAATTTAGCAGTGAAAACCTTCCACCCTATAGAGGAAAAGCTAGCCATAATTTCTTCTGAACTGCTTTTAACTCTTTGTCGATGCCTCCTATTATCATTTGGTAAGCCATTTCTCTACACACCAATCTATTAGGTAGAAACTTTGGGAGAGCATCAGGGGGAATTGAGCATCCGAAAACTCTGATATAAGAGAAATTATCTTCAATAAACCAATCTGCAACTGTTTTAAGGTTTCCCATAATTTTCTCTAAAATCCGAGGGGGTGGATAACCATACAATGTTTGATGAACATGAATCACTACATCGTGACTGATTTCATAAAATAAATCTTTTACCTTTTCTTCCCATAGTTTAGAATGATAAAAATGGATAGGTTCTGCACAGGTTGGGTTCCAACTTGTACTCATCAATGGAAATGGAGTCATATAACAACTGACATCCGTGACATACACATACATATAAAAATATATAGGTTGGCCTTTTGACTTCGCCATTTGGTATTCACTAACTTCTTTGGTTAGGTTATTTGATAGAACCTTAGCCCAGTCGAAAATAAAACCTTCGGCTACTTCATGCATAATTGATACCCATTCCATTGGGAAATGAGTAGGGATTTTCTTTACGAAAAGTCTACATAGAGTCATGGCTATATAGACCATATATTCATTTAATGATGTGCTGGCATAAACACCATGAGAATCAACTCTAAATTTTGCTGGAATTCCCCGCCATGTTTGAATTGTATCTGGATAGGTTTGGTCACATTCTGCACATTATTTTTGTTGAAAATTTTCTACGAATGCAAAATTATAAATATATTTAGAGTCAGGGGATAGCTTGTACAAAACATGGATGTGCTCTGGCTTGAAAGAGACAACAACGACCTTTTGGTGATTTATAATGCTCCTGGTCCGCACATCGATGTTCTCCAAAGCCCAACTTATCATGTCATTGTATGGCATGAGCTTCGACCATGTAGCTATTTTATGGAATTAATACTCTACTATAAATCTAAGTTTAGTTTTGAGCTTATCAGTCATTTCATCTCCAGAATCATCTGGGAAATTTATGACCTCGCGCTCGAAGATTTCAAAAATTTGCATCCAGGACCTGATTGAATCCACAACATGTGGTGTGGTATTAGACATAACATCTGAGTTCGCATTTGAGCCTTCACCAGCCTCATCGCTCTTCTTCGATGTTTTCCTGGGTGCCATAATGCCTGTAACGAAAGGCGAATACTTGTTACAGAGGAGAATGAGTAAGATTTTCTTGAGTAAAACTTACTACTTTGCTGAAAGTGAGAATGAAATTTGAAAATGAAAGTTTTTATTCACTCTCAATCTGCCTTAATTCAAGCGTGCTACTATGGATGATGAATTTATTTGTTTTAATGAGGAGGGTAAAACTGGGGATACACATCTTACACTATAAAATATTTCTGCTAATCCATAACAAATGCTGCCCAATATCGGCGATTCGCGACCAAGAGTTTTGGATGTAACAACCTTGAAAAATCCGAAAACGAGAATGCACGAAATATCAATTTTAATCGTTAATTTTTGTTTAGATGTTAAATTAATCATGATTAAGAACTTAATACTTTCAAGACTTCATGCTTCGGGGCTTTTTGGGCGTGATGAATGATAGATTCCCGATTCCCAAAATTACGACTGGTTTAAATTTATATTAAACAAGTTTAACTCTTTTTTTAATTAATTGTAATTAAATAAGGGTATCACGACTTTGTATATCGAGATTTGGAGTTCATTGTTCAAGGAAATATTTTCGAAACATGATATTATGAAAATATTTAATTAATCGTTAGCCATTTTTAATGATTTTAATTAACTCGGTTTAATTTTTAAACTAACTTTCGCGACTTCGCATATTGAGATTTCAGAGTTCATTGTATGTCAAACTTATTATATCGCGAAACCACGAAACCCGATACTTTGGAATATATCTTAGTGTTTTAACTTTTTAAACAAAGGGCAGCTCTAATATTTAAAAATATTTTAGACCACTGGATTAATTATAAGGCTTCATTCGACGACGATGTCCAATGCATTCTTGTTCTTGTTTTTATTTAAACAAAATTGAAATTTATTTTAGTCTAAGGTTTAGAAAAATACATGTTTCAATAGTACCAATGCCATTCACACTGTATCGTCCATCGTCGCCCATCTCTGTATTCATTTTGAGATCTTTCTCCTCCAAGTCACTGAAAATATCCTTATCTCCCGTCACGTGGAAGGAAGCGCCACTATCCAAATACCACACCGATCCCAATTCACTTGAAGCCATGCATGCGATCAAGGAGAAGTCAAGTTCAAATTGTGAGAAAAGGGCCTCACTAGTTGCAACTCCAACAACCTTCTTGTTCTTATTCTTCCATGGACAGTTAATAGTGATATGCCCATGTTCGTGATAGTAAAAACACTTCACTTTGGACAAATCCAGCTTCTTACCTTTAGACTCAGATTTTGAATGGAATTTCTTCGCCTTCCCTTTCCTTTCCTTGGTAGCCAAAGAACAATCCTCTTCATCATCATTCTTTGATGAATATCCATCTCCGGTGTTCCGCTTGAACTCCTCCTGCACCAAATCTGACCATAGTCGTTCCCAATCTGGCAATTTTTCCCTTCCATTGACAGAGTCTTGATAACTGTGCCAACTCTTGGGAAGTACTAGGAGAGCCAAGCTCACCAAATCATCATCAATGAATGTTATACCCACAGTCCCCAACTCATCTTGATATTGGACAAACTTCATGAGATATTTTGGAATGGAGTCGCCCTTCTCCATTTTGATCTTCCCGATTTTATCTTTGAGTGCAAATTTCCTATGGTCACTGTTGTTTTGGAATAGATCCGTCAAAGTCTCCCACA
>JZKD02S1715663.1:94407-104531 GCA_000966675.3 Picea glauca | reverse complement strand
GTAGGGGGGTCTAGAATTCAATACGCGTCATTGATCTGGGCGCACGAATCGCGATCGCTAGAACTTGCACATTGCTTACCACGGGCGCATTATCACCCAAAACTTAGGACAAGTGGGTTTTTAACCCAATCTTTTGCGTTCTAGCCCCTCTTACAAGAAATATTTCTAACAACGTGGCAGTCACACAGATCATGTCATGTCATCGAGTGATGTCATTCCAAGAGTTTAGTTTCAGGAGTTTTATCATCAACACTCCCCCAAAGTCCTGAAAGTGAAAGTTCTGGGGCAGAGGATAGTAGTTCGAGCACCACAAATCATGGACCATTGATCTGAAGAGTTAAGCGCTCAAATGTCTATCCAGTGGTCATATCTCATGGTCACATCCTTGAGAGATGGAGAGTATAGCTAGAGAATCCAAGATCTATTTCAGAGTTCGTGACATGGAGAGTCGAGACAACTCATCAAAGAATTCCCGCAATGCGAAATGAGAAACTCCTTCTGGCATAGGCTGTGATCACCGCTGGTGGTCATGTGAGGGGAAGGAGCTATAGTTTCCTAAGCTCCATTTCAGTGATTGTGACATGGGAGAGTCGAGATGCCTCAACATAGGATTCTCAAATTACGAATTTCAAAATCCCTTTATGGATAAGCAATTGTTCATCTCTGGTGGTTATGTGAGTAGAAGGAGCTATCATAGCTAGGCTCCATTCTAGGTATCGGGAATTCCATAGGAAGGATTCAAGGAGACTCATGGAAGAATCCCCAAAACAGAAGTTGTGAAGCACCTTTTTTATTAGACCCATGGTCATAGCCAGTGGTCTTTTGGAGAGGCATCTTGCACCTGGTCCTAGTCCATGTAGGGATCATTCACAAGGAACCATTGATATTTGGTTTCTCCTTCCAACAATATCTCAATAGTTCAAAGACTCCAATAGACAAATAAGCCATACTTGACTAGTTGTAATTGCCAAAACGAGGTGATGGTGTCTGCTAGAGAATTCGAAGAGTCTTCAAGGTGATCGACAGAGAAGACGAAGAGTCTTGAGGCCACAGCCAGTGTAGTGTAGACTCGTCATAGATTTAACTGACATATGGAAGGGGGTCGAAGACTGTTACAACAAGTGAAGCCAAAGGACCTCATGAGAAGTGTGAGTGATGATGAATGCAGGAATGACATGCAGTGGAATAGCGCATGTAGAAGGCACAAGGTGCATTGAGACTATAAAAATGGAGAATAGAGAAGGGATCATGTCATTGTTGTTGTGAGTAGTGCATGCATGTAGAAGAATGAGGTGCAGTAGCTGAAGAATAGAAGAGGAAAAAGAATGGAAATGCATATCTGTGAGAAGAAGAGAAAGTTGAGGTCTGCATGTTGAGATAGAGGAGAAGATCGTAAAGATGAAGAGGATGCAAGAAGGAAGACACAGATGTAGGTAGAGCATAGAAGCATAGAAGAATAATGATAATCCTAGTAAGCCAATAACAATTATTGAATCACTGTAATAAAATCATAGAAATCAAAGTTTCATATTTTAGGGTGGATGGGAGGTGCTAGGGAGGACTATTTTCCTCAGAGTTTCAAGTAGGTGCTTGAATGTAGGGAGTTATAGCTTCCATCTGGTTGCAGCCAGAGAAACCAAGGTGGTGCAAGGGAGAACATTTGTTCTCTGATATATAGTTTGGTGCCTATATGATTGGAAGTTGGTGCTTCCATACAGTTGGTGCTGGAACATTCAGGGAGTTGGTATTTCTTTCTAGTGGGTGCTAGAGAAAACAGAGAGTTGGTGCTCTGAGAAAGTAGCACCTTCCAAAACAGAGGTGGTAGCCTTATTATGAGTATGTTCTCATAAGAATGATAATGTATAGAATATAATTATCATATAAACAAGAAGCAGTTTTCACCCTTTATGGGTTTCCTCAGGAATATTTGTCTTTGTATTGTACATTTGTGTGATTGATGTTGAATACTCTACTACTTATTTATTGTGATCATCATTGAGAGTTATGTAATGAATTTAAAAATGGATATAATTGTTTAAGCACAGTAACAACTGATTCACCCCCCCTCTCAGTTGTCCAACAGATTTATCTAGGATTTTGAATGATCCTATTTTTCATTCTCCTTATTGGCCCGTCATACCAGCAAAATTACCATCTAACATTCCTAAGTTTGACGATCGATTGGGAGAAGACCCAAATAATCACGTCGTGACTTTCCATATTTGGTATTCATCCAACTCATTGATGGATGACTCTATAATATTACGAATTTTCCAATGCACTCTCACAGGTTTGACAGCCAAATGGTATAATGAGTTACCAAGAGGATTATTTAATAACTTCAATACCCTAGCCATGGATTTCTTAGTGCATTACCAATTTCCAATTCGTTACAAGATAGGAACTAAAATTTTTAGTTCATTTAAACAATCCTCTTACACTCATATTTCAAATCATATCCATGAGTGGAGGAGGAGAAGATGCTTAATCAAAGTTACCCTTCCTGATCAATTGTTGGCTGAGTGGTTTACCAAATCACTCACTGGGCCTATTTCCCATGATATTTCCATGGGTGGTGTCGTCACTGAAGAGCAGATGATTAGTCATGCTCAATATCTAGATCTTGTTTATTCACAAATGGGCACACTATACGACTTGATTCCTGATGCTCCTCATGCATCTATGAATCCTACCCCAACAGCTCCAGTAGCTTCTCATGCTGTTGATGGCATGATTTGAAATTTTCATGTTGAGACTTAGTCTACACAAACCAGTCATACCAATCCCAAGTCTACCATTGTTAATGCACAAAATTATCCTAATCCAACTCTTTCTCCCGGTAAAACTTATGAAGTTAATTCGGTTCAATCTAAACCTACCGGTAAAAATCAAAATAAAAAGAAAGGAAAGGGTAGGAATACAGAGGAAAAAAATAACAATCAACAATCTTAGAAACCAAAAACACAACCTGTTGATGACAAAGATAAGTGTAAACCTCATTATCCTTTCCTTATCTGTGGTGAGGATCATTATATGAAATATTTTCCATGGCATGCTAAGGTTACTATTGACGGGCGAAATTGACAAGCCATCAACTGGAAGAACAAGTTCGGGCCGAGGTTGTCCAAGTAACCCAAGCCGTTTGGTGTAACTTGTTCTGATGGGTTTAATGGATTTGTTAGCCAATCTAAGATCCTAAGATAAATAAAATGAATAACTAACTAATGTTAAATAATAATATATACATAAACTCTAATATAATTATATGTATAAATGTATTTGAGCAGAAGAAGAAAACAATAAAAATACTACTTAGGAACATAATTTAAAAGTTGCAAGTTTTACTGGAAACTTACGAAATCAATGTAAAAATAATTGTTTTACAGAAGCAGATAAAGAAAGCACATTTGAATATTTTTTATTTTCTAATTATAAATCTAACAAAAATTGAATTAACTAAGTTATGAAACACAGATGTACAGATGGTCAAAGCTGATCTAAACTTTCTGGTTTCACTAAAACAAAAAATGAGAGAAATTAGAAACAAAGCAACTAACCTTATATTAGTTCGTTAAATGTGTCCATGCCTCCATATGAATCAAGAACATCAATCTACCATTCCTACGAGATAAATCTACAATAGACTTATATTGAAACTTTTCTGAATAAATTCACAAAATGTATTGGCAACCAGGATTTATGAACGAAAAAGAGAACACATATTGATTATGTGATATTATGATCGTGAATGATTACATTCAAAGAAATCTATGTGTAATACATTCATCTCATGGTTCAACTAAACATCAAAGAGAAATCATGATATTCAAATTGAAAAGATGATCACAGTGTCAATATCTGGAACAATAAATCATGAACGATATTTATAACATGAATATCCTGAAACACAACATATCAATGAGTCTAAAGCTACATGACATATTAATATATCAATATTAAATAAAATAAAAACATTAATGAAACACCATTCACAAAGGAATAAAGCCAAAATGTTGTATGTTGTTCCATTAGGTCTTGTAAGTCATTCGTCCATCTTTAGTTCTAGGACAAGATGTTTTTCATTTAAAAAATATAGAGTATTTAAAGATTCTTTTTGAAATCTCATCTTCCTATCTCTTAGGATAGGATCAGATCCATGAGATCACAACATTACAAAAATGGAGGGCCTACAACCACTCATAATCAAATTGTATCTTCAAAATTAATAAAAGTTTTTTTTCTTATTTACAAAATAAACAGAAAACAGAAAAGTGATMTGTCGATGGAGCGTATAGTTGRGTGTGAGTAGATCAATACTACCTGTTGYAGGCCCTTGAMCAAGCTTAATATCAGTAAACCCATCTTTACCSTCGAGACACAGTGGGAGGTTATTAACAAAKTGATACAGTTGAGCRRGATTGGTTATTTGACAATCCAGATCTTCTTCTACCAGTAAATTTTCAATTTCAKGATATGAAACCTCATTGATCTTGATCAGGTTGATCAAGCTCAAATGAGGTTTAGATCGATTCCTTAAATTTCTCCATATCAGTCGACCATCCCTTTTATTTCAGAACCCTAACACTGCATGCTTCTGTTTTGACTGTTTGCAAGACCTATCAACATAGGGTTTCATATTGGTGCTATGGCCACTATCCAAATTATGCATAGGAGGCTCACTCCACTGACACTCTACAACTTGTTTCTCATGTGGGAATTTACTGGGCATTACTTTGTCCATGAATTTTTTGGTTGGCTTAATATTCAGGATGTCAAAGTGTTCTTTTACCAACAATTCATATGAATTAGGGACATATACATAAACGAAACCATTTCTCACTAAAAATCCATCCCAACAGTTGCCTATGGTTTTCAAATGGTGTGTTAACAGAGTTTTTATTGAGCCATGGTGAAAAAGGCTTGAGTTGAGACTTTGTTTTTTATACCTTTTAAAAATCTTATATAGACTCCTTAGAAAATAAAATGACACATTCAAATGAAAACCTATAAAGTGCATAAGCAACTGTATATGATAGAGAAAAACTAGACCATAATGGCCCTCACAGGTCACAAACTTTTTAAGGAGTGATAGGAGACCATGCCATCTAACCTTAAGCAAAGAAACATGAATACCTTTTTCATAGAAATCGATATTTCTAGAGGTCATGAAGTTTGAACACTCCTGGTAATGAAAATCTCGCGTACATGGCATGAAAAAACCGTCAACTCATAACGAAAACTTATCAATTCACTCTACCAACAAAAAATCAAGTACAAGATACAATACTTGTGTATTAATTCCCATGTCTAGCAATGACTATGGTTGATTTTCCAAGGGTTGAAAATATATAAACATGTTTATAATTCAAATTAAAAACAACATAAGTATCATATCGACATTCAAAATAATCAAAGGAAAGTCATTCGAGTGTTAAATATGGAGTAGATACAAGCTATATGACCCTTTAAAAATATGTTTTGAATAGGGATATAATAGGAAACTAAGTTTCCATGTTTGATTCATGATTTCATTCATGAATCAAACATGGAATAAAATAAACACGCAAACCTTGAATCAATTAATGAATAACTATACTAATCCAGTAATCATCTAAAAAGATAATTTTTACAAGACAAGGTGAAGGCAGCTAGAAAAAGTATAATTTCTCCTTTAAACAACTAAATCATGTAAGGTTGCCAACAATGGCGACTTACTGGGAAAAGCAGTTATCTATGCATCACCATAGAGTTCATGTTAGGACTGATCATAATAATTAAAAATTAAATAATAGTCGAAAGTAAATCAAGAATCCAATCAAACTCAAAAACATCACATAGTCTAGTGTCATATGTCTTTTTATCCAACTGTAATCTGGTGACAAGTTTTAATTACAAGAGAGACGATATTTAAGCCAATGAATTTGATACTGTTGACAGGGCCACTGCTACCAGAAGACATCCATAGCCTTGGCAGGGATGTCGATTAACCCACTCTAGTGCCTCTATCATGTCCAAGAATTATCAATTCAAGATCAAGGACATTTCATGATTAATTATACCTAATAATGTTCTTGAACCCAACATTGCTTCACTACTAGTGGGCCTGTTTAGTACTCCGACGAAGTTTTCTTTGAATCATGCATGAATTTACCCACTGCATGCAAACCTATTTAGTATCTCGGTTGGTTTACATAAACTTCCCATAGCTCTCTTAGACGTTATTTTCAATTTAACATCAATTTTATTATCTTAAGGAGAGAGGGGTGATGCTGAAAATTTCAAATTATGAAACACTTGATCTTTTCCAACTTAATTTTTCACTTGATGACCTTCATCATGATCTGAATTTAATTTTCTAGTAGGAAAAACTTTTCGAGGACAGGAAGGCATACTTGATTTATTTTTCTTTTAAAAAATAGGGACAACATAAAGATATTTAATGATGATCATATCTTCTCATGATTATAAAGTGAAACCAGGAACATTGTTCCGAACATAAAGTTTTTTTTTTCTAGTCTATATTTGACCAATTTACAACACTGATACTTTGCGATGAATTTGATTGTTTCTTTATCATGAGGCATTCAGGTTTCCTTTCACGAACTAAATGGTGGAATAGACATAAATTTATTCAGAAAGCAGTGAAAAACAAGCAAAATCAAAAGAACCAAAATAAAAAACAAAAAGAAAATTTAAAAATAAAAATATGTACAAAGGTGAATCTGGAGTCATCAGGAAAAATACCTCTTGAGAGCCTTGCCATTGAATGGAAAAGTGTTTGTCCATCCCTCCAAATCATGTAGACAGAAAGATATAGGACCTAGTTTTTCAAAGATTATGAATGGTCCCAACCATAGATTCTAGAACTTGGTGTGTTCCCATTTTCCCTCATGGGGTTTGTCCCATTTGAGAACTAGGTCTCCTACCTCAAATTTCTTATCTGAAGAGGAGTTTGAATCAAACCATTTTTTAACAATCTGTTGATGTTGATCCAACTTATTCTTCACTTGCGTTCTTACTTCCTCCAGCTTTAATAAAGCACTGATTCAATTTTCCAGAGGAGAACAAACCTCTTCTTGAACTTTCTACGATAATTGCAGAGATGGGAGTAAAACATGAGGAGGCAGGATTGCTTCTCTCCCGCAAGTGAGAAATAAAGGATAATTACCAATAGAGTTTTTGGGTGTCACTCTATCAGCCCAAAGTGCCTTGAATAATGTGTTGTGCTAGTTCTTATGGTTTTCAAAAACTATCCTCTTGAAGATCTTGATTAAATTTTTGTTTGTTGGTTCTGCTAGACCATTTCCTTGGGGGTAGTAGCTGGCATAATATTTTAATTTGATACCTTTTTCTAAAGAGAACACGTTCATATCTAGGGATGAGAAATAAGATGCGTTATCAAAAACTAAACATTAGGGAATGTTGAATCTAGTAATGACTTTGGAATTAAGGAAAGATACTACCTGATTCGTGTTTACCACTTTCAAAGGTGCAACTTCAGACCACCTGGTAAAATAATCCATTGCTATAATAATATACTTGTGCTACTATGAAGAAGAAGGATTGATTGGGCCTATTATTTCAAGACCCCACTATTGAAAAGATGAATCTATAGTAACAAGTTGTAAAGGGAATGCTTCCTTTTTTACCTGTCCAACAACCTTTTGGAAAATTATACATTTGTGAAATAGGTTGTGGGAATATTTAAACAATGTGGGCCAATAATACCTAGCTCTTAATACTTTGTGGGAAGTGGTGTCTCCACCGAAGTGTTCACCAGCTTCACCTGCATGAAGTTCAAACAACACTTTCCCTGCTTCATCTTTTTCCAAACAATGCATAAGAACAACGTCGAAATTCTTTCGAAAAAATACATCATTTATGAACTCGAAAGATGTAGATTTTAATATGAGTGCTCTTCTATTCCTAGGATCAATATGGCGAGGAGAAGATCCATGTGTCAAATAAAATTTAATATCATCATACCAAGAATTAGCAACATCTTGTGTACAGTTTATTTGTTTTACATTGTGTTGATTTACAGTTGGAATGACAATTTGACTTTCCTGTCCTTCAACTGAATCAACCCCTAGTTTGCATAGGCCTTGACCTCTAACAATTTGTGCAGGAGTTATTTCAAGGTCATACTCTTGTAATGATGTCATCCAATTTGCCCATTTTTCACCTAGTTTCTTTTGTACTAAAAAGTTTCTCACAACATGGTAAGGAACGATGACTTTAGTTCTAGATTTCAACAGATATGACCAGAAGTTTTTCATTGCTTTAAAAATAGCATACACATGTTGATCTACAACTGGGTAGTTCAGTTCAGCCCCTTTGAAAGATGAGCTCATGAAAGCAATGGGTATTTCATTGCTTTCAACATTTTTTTGTGTTAACACAACAACATAAGATCGGTCGGAGGTGAAGGTGTAAAGAGTGAAATCCTGAGAGAAATCAGGACTCGTCAAGGAAGGAGCTTCTATTATTGCTTTTTAAATATAATTAAAGGCTTGAATTTCTTGGGGACCACAACGATACTGAATGTCATTTTTAATTAAATTTTGTAAGGGTATTACCATTTATGAGAAACTTGGGACAAATCTTCTAACAAAATTAGTATGGCCTAAAAAGGATTGCATGGATTTTTGGAGGAAGGAGGGGGAAGTTTGGCAATGGCTTGGGTTCTTTCAGGATCAATGATAATTCCTTCATTAGATACTATGAATCCAAGTAGTTTTCCATGTTCTACCACAAAGACTGATTTCTTAGGGTTGAGAGATATGCCATACTTTGGCATCGTTCTAGGACATCCCTAATGTGAGACAAGTGATCTTTCTTGTTTTTAGAAAAAATGGTAATGTCATCAAGATAGACCACTACTGATTGATTTATGAGACCAAGAAAAGCAATGTCCATTTCTCTCTGGAAAGTGGCCCCGACATTTATAATCCCAAAAGGAATCTTCATGTAGCCATAAGTACCCCACAGGGTACAAAAAGTGGTTTTGAGATGATCTAAGGGAGACATGAGGACTTGGTTGTATCTTGAAAATCCATCTGATAGAGATAGTCTTTGGGAACCAGACACTTGTTGAAGAATTTGTTCCATTGGAGGGACGGGATAATTATCTTAACCTGAGGCTCGGTTCAAGTTACGAAGACGACATAGAGTTGAATTTCACCACTTTTCTTCCTTACAGGAATGAGATTAGACACCCATTGTGTGTGTCTCACCATGAATATTATCTTTGCATTCAGTAATTTATTTAGTTCTTTCTTGACAGTGGGTTCTAATTTGGGGTGCATGTTTCTTAACTTCTGCTAAAACAATTGAGTTTGTGGTTTCATGGGAATGACATGTTGTATTATATTAGGATCAAATGTTTTTAAGTCATCATATGTCCATGCAAACATGTCTTTGAATTTTTTAAATAATTTTATGAAGGAAGATCGTTCTTTCTTGGAGCATCCTATTCCCAAATTGATATTTTGAGGATTATCCTTAGTCCCTAAATTTAATATCCCATAATTCAAGGAAGAACTGTTTGTTTCACAATTAACTGATCCTCTAAATTTATCATGCAAGTCATAAAATGTTTCTAGTCTTACAATAGATTTGGGGATATAATTCACCATATCGGACGTCGATTCAAGAGATCTAGGATATGATATTATCGTAAAGTTGCGAAGGTTTTCATCATGAGTGCCTTCATCGATGACCGCACCTTGGAAGGTGTATTCCATATTCAATAAGTTGATGATTTGTTGATCATCGTCAAAAAATTGCCAATTGGTAGTGTTATCTGGAATCAATGGTGTGAAAAACAATTCAATCAAAAATGCATTAGGGGAAAGACCTTCTGAGGGCAATAGTTTAGAAGCGACATTAGCCAACAAATCAACCTCCAAATTTCTTAGTCTAGGAATGGAATTGATGTTAAATGCTAAAACAAATTGCATTAAACTCCATAACTCAATTTGGTATCTTTTCAGACGTGGCGACAAGCAATGTATGGAGTTCCTTACCTGCCTGACCATGATTTATGAATCACCGAATACCATTAAATTTCTTACATCCATATCTACAATGTAAGAACCAAATATCAATATAGCATAGAAAAA
>JZKD02S1715663.1:46710-73575 GCA_000966675.3 Picea glauca | reverse complement strand
AACCTTTCACGATATCATTTCCATAAATATACTTGGGTTTCACCTTATTGTTCTCCACTTTATTCATTTTAGTATTTAAAAGGAATTTGTGATTAAATGTTATAAAATCAACATGGTTTCATATATATCTCAAATATGTGTGAGCTTTGTAATGTGTAGGAATATGTGAAGGATTAATTCAAAGGACTTCTTGAATACTTCCTCCACCATTTCAATATTTGAGGAGATAATTCGAGGCCATTTCAACGAGAATATCATGGAGATTTGGTTGGAATATCTTATCTAAGATATATGAGAGATATGTGTGAGGATTTAAAGGGATTATATTTTGTAATAATGGGAAATAGGTTGAGAGAATAGTGGATCTATAATAATTAGATGGTTATCTTATCTTCAACGCTCTCATGTATAAAAGAGAGTGCTCTCTCTTCATAAGGATTCAATTAGATTATTCAAGTAGAAGAGGAATTAGATTATTCAATTAAGATTAGAGTAGTCATTAATGGTAGTCATTAGGATTCGAAAGAGAAAAGGATTCTTAGCTTTGATTCATGGTTTTCGTTTTCAGGCTTTCATTATTCTTTTATAAAGATTGATTTGATTATTGAATGTAAGATTGCTTCATTGATGAGCGCTCTCATGTGTTGTTGTTCCATTTAACTCTTCACTTGTTGTATCTGCTTTTCCTTCATGTAGTTCTCAATTTCTAGATTAATTTCCTTTATGCAATTTCTCATTATTAGAGTAATTTCATTTATGCAACTAGATTAATGATTCAATTCCAGTCATGTGTTAGATTAATGATTCTATTTCAGTCATATATTAGATTAATGATTCAATTTTAGTCATAGCTTAAACATTAGATTAGATTAGTCTCCCTTCAATCTCGCATATACTTTGTGTGTGCTTCGTTAGTTTACGACCCCCGGGTTGACAAATTAGATAGTTGGGTAAATACTACAATGCAATTAATTCAACATTAGTTTGGCCCAATGTAATGATTGTTGTTCCTTTTGCAAGTCGTGTTGTTCCTTTGAATAAAACAATTGTCGTTCCCTTTACGATTGTTGTTCCTTTACAAGTGTTGCATCTCTGGAGGCTGGGTATTGAAAATGGAAGGTAATAACCTACTTAGGCAACAAGTAAAATGCTTGTGCCAGCACCTACCTTCGGTTGATGCATAGAGGTTTTTTTTAGGACATCTTTAGAGACCAACAAAAGGTATTGCTCCTTGTATCCTCATAGTGTGCTATCATTTCTTCCGTGAAAATTGTCCAAGTGACGAGTGATTTGCGAGAACAAAGCCATCGATACCATACAAATTGATCAGGTTCTAAATATAAGTAAGCAATTTGTACCTTTTGTGTTTGTGGCACATTATGGAGATCAAAGAATTGCTCCATCTGAAGTATCCATGTCATTGGATCCTTGCCATCAAACTTCCTCATATCAATCTTAGGAATGTGGCTGGTCTTCAAAATAAAGTTGGAGTTTTTCCATTCTTGATTCACCTTCCTTGTGTCCTCATCATGAATTTTATGGGATGCATTTTCACTTTCAAGTGTCTTCTCTGTTACAAAAATTTTCAATACTTCTATGATCTCCCCTTTTAAACCATCCATCTTAGTATCCAACTTAGCTTCCATTGAATCTATCTTCTTTTGTAGTTAATTTATGTCCCTACACATTTCTTCACCTTCATCAAGAGTCCAAGTAGGATTTTTTAGAGGCTTATTTGGTGTAGAAGTTCCCTTTTTGGTGGCATGTTGGCCTAGTATCACTTTTGAACCTTGATTTTGAGGTGGTTCTGCTAGACAATATTTCTATTATTGTATCTCCCAAGTTTTGTCCCTTCTGGGTATGAAAATTTATTTTATGTGGTTCTCTGATATTTCTTCTCTGCAATGCCACAGGTCTGATAAAAATTGGATGTGCCAAGTGGAATTTATGGTAACTTCCCCACAACTTGTCTATTTTTGGCCTTTCCAAGAGATCTCACTTGTATAGCATGCCCCACACAAAATAATTGATATAAAATTATGAAACTTGTAAAAAAAATACTCCAGACTGTCCACGATCCAATGAAACTAGTCCCACTGAATTTGGATACTCTAGGAAGAAGTTATGATTTTTTTACCTGGAACACCTTTTTGAGACTAGTCAATAGGACTAGTCTGATACCCTATCGTACACAAGGTGTATCTACAAATTTAAGATGACCCAGAAGCTGTATTTTTTTTCATAGATACCTTCCTACTTTATGTAAATAGCCTCTATTGTTCAGTGTCTGAAACATTACAGAAAATGTTTTATAGCAAAAATTTCACAATGACTCAGTTCAAGATGATTCCAGAACCCTATCTTGTACAGGTTGTATCTTCGAAAGTATATTGCCTCAGGAGATGAATTTTGAGCCCAATGTACCTTGATCTATCTACTAAATATCATCCAATACATTCCTTCTGAAACATTGTAGAAAACAAGTTATAGTGAAAATTCCAAGGTGTCTCAGATGTAGCAATGAAACCCCAGGACCTTGAGCTCTGATACCATATATTAAGAACCAAATATCAATATAGCATAGAAAAACATCAGAAAAAGTAATCAACGCCTTGAAAAAGAGATAATTTTAGATAATAATCCTCTTCGAGGGGGAAACCTCCTTTTACCCCACTTAAATGTTCAAGTACAAGATTATTCAAAATGAAAATGTCTCCTTGGTATATATAGAAGACTAGGAGGCCGTATAATTACAACTAATGGCCTAAAGCCAACATAAATAAAATAACATTACTAATATAATATGCCCAATTAAGGGGTAATGAGCCAATATTAGGGCTTAACAATTGGTACCTGGATGAATGCTCAACCTACATCAAGATGTTAGAGGCCACCGGAGCACCACATCTCCTACCCACTCATGTCCCAGACCGGTTTTTCAGGGCAGAAATTTGTCATCAGACCATCCTGTAGGGATATAATGCCACAATGGTCAAAGAAAAGAAACAAGATTTCATACTCTATGGTTTCCATTTGAGGTTCTATTTGGTAAATGACATTGCTCAAGCCAAACAAGAAGGGTTGAGCCAACTTAAATTCAGGTTACTGATAGGTCAATTCCGCAAGCACGACCCTAAAGGCTTGGTCATCCAACAGGATTCATAAGTATCATCATATTGGTCGTATGCTCATGATAAGTTTGAGGATGAAATATTCACAGAGAGTGCCCAGGACTAGGACGAGGTGGTCCAGAGGATGGACAAATCAAACATGACTAGGTTCAAGTCCATGAGCATGGACGAACAGGTGGAAACAATAGATAAATCATCTCAAGAGGCCCTCAGATCCAAGGAAGAAATCAAAGCAGTAGAGACAACAAAATCACAGAGAAGGGGATTTTTCTTAACACCAAAGGCACAGAAAAGGGGATTGCTTTTAATGGAAGAGGCACAAAGAGTCATTGATCAGTTGTACAATGATGCAGATCTCATAGAGATGATGACGGTTCTCGTCGATAAACCAATCACAAGAAGAGGAGAGCCAAGTGGCTCAGAGCCAATACAACTTGAAGGAATCATTGGGCCAGAAAACCATGAAATTCCACTACCACAGAGCATATCACCAGGGGGAATTTCAACCCATCCTAAGATATCAAGGACACCAAGGAGGACCAATGTACCAAACCCCTTGTATTATTTAATAACTATCTATGATGATGAGGATATTTTTGAGGTTTCCCTAGTGACTATGGTGCAAATCACAAAAGAGAAAGAACCTAAGAAAGCATCCACCTCGGGTCCCGATGCTCCAAGTTAGATTCAGCCGTAGAACAAGCATGAGGTAGAAAGTGCCTTGGATACTGAGACACTCAACATATCGAGAACCCCAATGGACAACTCAAGGGATGAGTTAGGATTGGACAAACAAGGGGAATAAATTCCATAATAGGAAATTGGCACCTCGACAGCTGATTACCAAGTAAGTACTGAACCTACCCAAGATTACTCAATTTTGGCCAATACTTTACCACCCAATGAGAAACAACCAGAGGCCGAGCCATCGAGACATACAAAAGAGGTTCAAAAACCCAGTATTGAACATATATACATTATTGGGAGCCTAGGAAACACTCTTACCTGGAGAGAGAAAAAAATCCTTAAACCGGTTTATTAGTTCATCGATATAAAAGAAATCGCTTACAACCGAAAGAGGAAATACATCATGAAGAGAACCACCAAGAAAAGGAGGCTTACTTTGAACATTTCTATCCTCATCACCACAGAGGAGAAATTGATCAACACGGAGCATGGCAAGACGTTCGATCTTGTCGACATCGGGATGGTGATCATAGATTCCATCCTGGATAGAGAAAATAAAGATGAAGAAGAATTGGTCATTGCGCTAAATAATTTGGAGCATCTGTACCATTTGGAGAAATACTATAAGGACTTCACACATGCCACAATATTTTTGAGAAGCTAATTCCAAGATTCCTACAACAAATTTATGAGTGAGCGACACCTTTTCACTATAGGGATAGTCGACTTTCAAGAAGAAACCCTTATGGTGTTAGAGATGTGAAAATACATGGAAAGAAGGTATGAGAAGGCCCACCAAGTGGTGGAAAGAATTGACTACATCATCATGGTTCAAAAGGGCCGAGATGTCGAAGAGCATGACATTTGGGTGCTAAGAGAAAACAACATTGATCGTATAAGGAAGTTGAATGAATATTGTGTAAATATGGCCCAAGAACCTCAGCGGGAGATTTAAGAGAAATGGTCTGATTGCAAAAGAAGATGGACCAATATCAATTGGGCGATAAGATACATCGGTCTCCCAGAATTTGGTTCACCCGAGAACTTTGTTGACTTAAATGAAATAGTCAAACAACATGTATAACAAGACTTAGCATGGACTGCAGAGATAGAAAAGTTGGAAAACATGGCGCCAGGTCAAGTACAATAGTTCATGGAGCACCTGATCAAGACTCAGACAATATTATAATAGTTAAGTGTTAAAATAGTCAAGTATCATGCACAGGTAGTGGATATAACGGAGATCCTTTCGGCCCCAATGGACCAACACATCTTCTCATATGCCAACACATGTGATGAACTCTTTGTCAAATGGTCAGAGTATGAGAAGGGACATCCACTTAAGTGAAACCATTTGATGACTCTTACAAGACACAAAGATGGAAGCACCATGAAAGAACTTTGATAGTTATTTTTAGTTAATAAGTTGTTATAAATAAGAGGATCGACCTTTTAGAAAAGGTTGATGGTTTTTGCAAATACCCTTATTTTTGGAATTGTAAAGATCTATTTCAAAAATACCTTAATTGAGAAGTCGTGTTTAGGACTAGACACAAATTTATGTTTTACATCAAAGGAACGTGTGATTGGATCATAAAGAGGAATTACTCATGAATGGATGATGTAATGAATAAGATTTTATGAATCTATTGATAAGTTAGCTGATTCAATATTTCTATAGTTCTTATCTCTAATGATGGAAAGAAAATTGTTGTGTTAATGTGTGATTAGTGATCAGAGATAAGGAAACTAATTTTCTTTCCATCATTTTATTGCATATATGTTTTCTTTCGATAATTGTATCTTAGTCAATAATTGAAATACCAACAATTTGATGTATTAGTATTAGGCTTGTCGTAGGTGTGAAAACCTTTTTTTGCATTCTTGAACACGAGGGTTATCCAAAGCTCAGCCTTCTTCAGTAGTTAAGTTTTTCCCCTTTTCTTTTACCCAACTTTTTTATACCATCTACTATCTTTTCTCAGAACCACCTATAAGAGAAAATACAAAAAAGAGAACATTCAAGCTAAAGGAGGAGTTTTCATGAGAAGATATCTTGTAAATCACATCGATTAATTGGCCAGATCACAAGATATGTAGAACCATTCCACTATAAAATGTTGCAGAGTCTAATTGGGCCTCAGTGGTGGGTTTGGTTCCTACTGTTGAGTTAAATGGATTTAGTACCCCTCAACAAGATCCAAAAATATTCAACAATCTCCAAGATTTCTTTACCAAATATAAGGATTTACTGTCGCAACTCAAGGCTTACGGAGTTGATAAATCTAAGGAGGAGAAACAAATTGTTCTCACCATTCTCTCCAAACTTGGTCTTGAATTCTCGATGTTTTTATCCACATTCCATTCAGTCAAATTCACCCTTGGAGCCACCTGGAAGATGCCTTGTCTTGAGGAATTTATCGAATCTCTGACACAAGAGCAGACCAAGCTCATAAAAATGGGAAAAATCAAAGGCACAAAGGTGCATGCACTTACTGTGCAAGATGGAAGCAATCATCAATGTCAGAAATCTAAAGATAGAGACAAAAGGAAAGCTCATGCAAATCCTGAGAAGGAAGGTTACTCAAAACCCTTCAACGATGCCTTTGGATCCAAAGGTGGAAAGGGAAGAAAAGGGGATAAATGTACATACTTCCATAAAGTATTCCATCCAAAATCCACATGTATGAAAAAACAAATAGATCTAATGAACCAAATACTTCAGTGAAAAAACCTTGGAGATCGCATCCCCGAGGGTGCCAAGAAGAAGAAGAAGCCAAAAGATCAAAATCCTAGCAAACGAAATTATAGTCATGATTTGATTTCCATAAAATCCTCTCTCAATGCTTGGATTGTATATTCAAGAGAATCACACCACATGGCTACCACAAAAGAAGTATATTCTTCATTGGATGCATGCAAATGTCCTCCCATTCTGATGGGGGGAAAATCTCTAGTCGAGGTCACCGGCAAAGGAAGGATTGAACTCACCAATGGAAGCTTCGAGAATGTGTTGCACATTCCCAAAATTTAACTCAATATACTCTCCATGTATCAGATGAAAAATTATGGCACCGGAAAGAAATTCATAGTCACACCTGATGCAGTGGATACCTATCATATGTAAACCAATTTGAGGGTTTCTACCGGTGAGGTAAATCATCAATCTAGGATTTACACATTTTTTTGAATTTATTGAACCAGATTCTGCTTTACTTCTTACCCATGCTGATGAAAGCAATAGGATTTGGCACGAAAGTTTCAGGAATTTAAATTTCAGATATATGAGATAAATTAGAAAGCATGGATTGGTTGATGGTCTACTAGACATCCATTTCTCCAAAGGAATTTGTGAGGGATGTGTTCTTGGAAAAAACCCTCAAGAGAACTTCGACCAAGGAAAGACACATAGGGCTTCCTCTTCTTTAGATCTGATCCATAGTGACCTCATGGGCCCTTTTCCGCATCCATCAATCAACAAAGAAAGTTACGTGCTCATTTTTTTTTATGATTTCTCACGCTTCACGTGGATTTTCTTTATCGGAAAAATAAAATCAAAATATTTCGAACTTATAACGGGGGAGAGTATGTCAACCATGAGATCCAAAATATTTTTCATGAGGTAGGGATTCAGTTGCATCACATAGTTCCCTATAATCTGCAGCAAAATGGTGTTGTTAAGTGGTAAAATAGATCTCTAAAAGAGATGGCCTCTTTCATTCTACAAGCAAAGTCACTTCCAAAGAGATTATGGGTCGAAGCACTTAATTGTGCAACCTACATCCAAAAAAAATATCCCCATAGAGAAATCAAGGATAAGACTCCTTATGAGGCTTGGAGCAGCCTCAAACCAAAAGTGACCCACTTTCATAATTTTGATTCACATGCATGGGCATGAATTCCCTATGAAAAGAGAAAGTCACTTGGTCCATAGAGCACAGAGTGTATCTTTGTTTGATACCCTCATGATGTGAAGCAATGCAGATTTATTTATATTTCCTCAGACCGACCCATCATTGAGCGAAGTGTACAATTCAAATAAAGTGTCTTGCATGTACCGCTGCATCCACATGCAGAAACCTTCGTTCTTCCACTTATCAGAGATGATGAGAATGCACATCTCAACTCTTATTCAGACGAGAGTTCTGATTCATAGGATTCATATGATCCAGATATAGAGTCAGTACAACCATATGTAGAGTCAGTGCATGCATATGCATATGTATAGCCAGAGGAGAGGCCTAAGTGGGCCTAGACTACTCTTAAGGATGCAGGGGATCTTTTTGGTGATCCAACTGATACTAGGAGAACTCGATCTGATTTTAAGGAGCCTCCTCTTGTACTCGCTTCCATTGAACCATTTCCACCTAGGAATATTTTCTTGGTTTAGTCTTCATATCCACAGTCTTATGGAAAGGCTGCTGGAAATCCCTTTTGGGAATTTTCCATGCAGGAGGAGTACAACTCCCTCCTCAAGAACTAGAATTGGGATCTGGTTCCCCTTCCTTCTAGAAGCAAACTTTTCAAGTGCAGATGGGTCTACAGGACCAAGAGAAGAGTGGATGGAAAGATTATCAGATACAAATCCAGGATTGTTTCCAAAGGATTTCAGTAGGTGCATGGCATTTACTATGATGAGATCTTCTCTCTAGTAGAAAAGATGGATTCCATATGATTGGAAATTTCCATTGCGATGGACAAGGGATGGGAATTCCATTAGATGGGCATGAAGAATGCATTTCTTCACACTAATATCTCTGAGGATATCTATATGGAGCATCCCCAGGGATTTATGTAGGATTCATCATTGGTTTTTCGACTAAAGAAGTCTCTTTATAGCCTCAAGCAGGCTCTAAGGGCTTCGTATGCCAATATGGACTCCTACCTGTTGTCACAAAAATTTGTAAGTTGTAAATAAGAACCGAATGTTTACATGCTCGGGATGTTTGATTCACTTCTACTCTTAGTTTTGTATGTTGATGATTTGTTGATCACTGGTTACTTGACTTCAGTGATTGTTGTAGTCAAGAGGGTTCTACATGACCGGTTCTTGATGATGGACATGGGTCTGTTACATTTCTTCCTTGGACTTGAGATCAATTAGGATACATTAGGCATCAAACTGTCTCAGGCCAAATATGCGCGAGATCTTCTTGAGATATTTCACATGACAAACTACAAGTATGCCCCAACTTCTTTCTTATTAGGAGTCAAAATTGAGGATGGCAGGGACACTCCACTAGTTGACAACACACTTTATAGACAACTAGTGGGTAGCTTGTTGTATCTCACACACTCTAGACCATACCTCTTCTATGCAGTTGGCACAGTTTTAAGGTTCATGCAAGAGCTGCATGAGCTACATTGGAAGGCTACAAAGCATATCCTTCGATACATACATGAAACCATCACATTTGGAATTCATTATGAAACAAAATCTACATTGGACCTCATCGGGTTCATTGATTCTAACTGGGTAGGCAATAACATTGATCACAAGTCCACATATGGTTACCCACTCAGTCTTGGTTCCTGGCCTATCTGTTGGTAGAGAAAGAAGAAGGCTTCTATTTCTCTATCTTCAGCCAAGGAAGAGTACAAATGGGTAGGTAATGTTATCACTCTGTAAATTTTGTCTGGCCGAATAGACAAATGACATAGGTATCTATTTCAACCAGCTTTATAGATGACGCACTAGCCTACTCAACTCAGAGAGGGCTCTCTCATTTTAATTGATGTTTTTATGGAAATCAATGGCTAGATTTGGTTTGTTTGTCATAGGTTTGTTAAGAGAATAGAGATGGCATTTGGGCTATGGAGTTGAATATGAACAATGCATTTACAAGTTATGAGAACTATCAAGAGGAAAAGGCTAAATGAGGCACTGAGTCTGAGTCTAAACTCAAAATTTGCATGGTAACAGAGGAAAGGGAAGAACATATAACTGTATCAGAGAATAATTGAATGAATTTTGACCTAGTTAAGAAGAAAACCACATGGATTTAAATTGCTAAGTCTAAAGCATCATCGGATGAATTCCAGACTTCTAAATCTCCAATTTAAAAGAAGAAACTGTGAATGTGATTTTAGGAACTCCAGAAGTACATACTAAGAAAGGAAACAAAACTCATATCACTTCCAATTAGAATCTTTTCATAAATAGTTCAAAAACTACTTCTGCATTATATATTCAGTTTGGCTCCATAATTTTACAAAAAACCTTCCTACTACGAGGGCAGGATCCTCTTTCCCTCATTCTTTCTATATCCTCAAGATGATATATATAGAGGATTTACTGTGGGATTCAAAAATATTAAACTCCCTCATAGTTCTAAAGATAGAGGCCAGTTACAAAAAGAGTGAAGTAGAATGACAATTTTCCTACATTACAGGGATTGTTACGAATAGGTCTGACATATCTGATATTTTTATTTGAATGCCATATGTCCAAAAAATTATGGAACGTACTCAATTCTACTTGAGAATTCATTCCAGCTTGGCAATTTCTTCCCTTAGCGTGCTCAACTAGACTGGTTGATTTTCCCCAAGACTTTCAGCCGCTTCAATTCTGATTTTCACCTTCTGTCATTTTCTCTGCCTCTTCTTCACCACTCTCTTGTAGAGTCCATCCACGTGTCCATTGATAATGAGATCCCTCATGATAGAATTTATTCTGACCTTTGATTCTGGTTTTTTCGCAGGGTCAGTATGGAATTTGGTTGCTAAAATCTGTGCAATCGATATTTCTTTCTTATTTGTTGGTAAACTCGCCATATTACTTGAAAACCCTATTACACTAGATATTGTTTGATCAACCCCATTCACGTTTTCCATTTTTATAGACACTAAGGTGTTCCTTAACTCTACAGAAATCATAAATTCAATCCAGTTGGGGATTACTTCACTTATGAATGAGACGATGATTTCCTGGAGAAGAATAACACCACCCATACTTGAAAATTGGTAGTTATCAAGTTCCAATCATTAATCACTGACAAGATTACTTGCAAGCACGTTGGTTTACCATGCTCAACCAATCCATTTCAAATGATTAGCCTTTGAGTTCATTATCCAGCAGCATTCCCCTAACATCGAACGGTCGTGAAGTGCCTGAACGAGTGGCATGGGGTGATTTGACCAGTCGTCGCCCTATCCTACATGAATCATTTATTTTACGTATTAGAACATGTGACATCGGGGATTTTGGGAAAATGGCTTTAGGCAGACAGCCTTTCGCCCCAATGTACCTCTGAGGGCGCCATGCATCCATGGATGAAACCATGGTGGTTTTCCCTATCCCACCCTCGATCAGTTAAGTCCCACGTTATTTCGTCGCTCAATATGGGTCTCAACCATTGATCTGGGCCGCACCAAGATATACAATCCATTGGTTCCAACCACCTCAGTGTCCCTACTAGTATAAATATGTCCGCCAGATGGGTTCTAATAGGTAACATAACCATTCTGGCTATGTGGCTACAACATTTTCTCACTGAGTTAGGAATTCAGTTTCATTAGTCAATCATCATCTAGTGTGACCACCAGAGCACTCTGAAGTTCTATAGAGATTTATTTTAGAAGAAGTGGATGAAT
The DNA here is from genome assembly GCA_000966675.3 of Picea glauca. Classification (NCBI taxonomy): domain Eukaryota; kingdom Viridiplantae; phylum Streptophyta; class Pinopsida; order Pinales; family Pinaceae; genus Picea; species Picea glauca. The sequence continues at coordinate 62,164 of JZKD02S1715663.1, read as the reverse complement.
CACATCGAGATCCACATGCACTACATCCGGGACTTAGTACATGAGGGGATCATCGACCTGCAGTTTTTTCCTTTAACAGAATAGACTACAGACATATTCACCAATACCTTCACTGAGAAGAAGTTACATTCTCTGCATAGTAGTCTTGGATTGAAGGACATAATTTCCTAGAAACTGTCAATTCTTCTTTTACATACATTGTACTTTGAGGGGGGGGGGTGGCGTTTCCAATGAGATTTTCCCTCTTTCCTCACTTTATTTCAATGTATCTTTTGTATTTGGGTACCTAACATGGCCTCTGTGTTGGGACCCATTCTTTATTTTCACCATAGTGAGTTTAGTGGGGGTGTTGGAGTTTGATCCATTGAGTGGAGTCTATATGCTACATTGGGATTATCACCATGCAACATTGGGATGATCACCAACTAATGTAAATTGTCCTTGGGAACATCACCAGACTAGCGCATTACCCATGATTCCCTAATATCCTCCTCACTACACTTTGTTTCAGTTAGTTAACTAAAGGATGATAGACTAGTTAACTCAACTAGGTGGTAGTTCACTCTCGCAACTTCCCGAGAGACTAGACTAGGTGGAAATTTACTCTCGTAACTACTGGTGTTTTTCCAAATCACTCTAGAACACCACTATGGTGCATTGGATTCTCCTCCAATGTGCATTGGTTGAATTATACATAGTATATCATGTGTAAATTATCATTCATTCATTTGGTTAATGAGAATTCTTCCATTCTTTCTCTCCTGCTCCTCTTTTCTTCTATTTTCTCTGCAACTATGTATGTCAATTCCTATCTAGATCTATTCTATGCAGGTTCAACACATTTACAAGTGGATATATATCACTGAATCCCTCGAACAATTTAATATTTCCACAGGGAAATGGCCTCAACTATGTATTACAACCATTTTACTTCTCACACATCACCAACTCATGGTTAATTTGTTGGTTTAATGACACATATTTAATTTGTCTCACATTCATTTATTTTTTGTTTGGATGAGCTCAAGAGATATTCTCAAGATACCTACCTGAAACCATATGGACGATAATGGCTTGTGTCTCTCACACCTAGTGGTGGTCTTGGTTGTTCAATGGCCTGCAGAATATGGATATGGATCGATGCTTCACTCAAAAAGAAAGGTAAGAGCTCATATACGCATGGCTAATCATTCACAATGTCTATGTGTTGGTTTGGTATGAGTCTTCATAGCCAGATCCATCACTCTATCCATTTTATTCTCACTATCATACCCTAATATTTGATTGTCAAGAGTCATTTTTTCCACGTTATATGTATGGTTTTATTTTTAGTATTTAATGACCACGTTATGAACATGACCTCTCTTATCCTCATTGCATTCCATATATAATCCATTTCATTTAACCCTATCACCATGATCCTCTCTCTTTGAACTCATTTCCATATGCATAATAGTTATGAGCAATTTGTGGATGAAGTTGTAAATACAATGTGCACCCAACCTCTCGTATGGTCTTAAGTATCTATACATTATGTTATGTTTAAAAATCCATTTTAGTATGTAGATGATTGTATATTTATGGATTAATGTTTGACATTGTATGAAAAAAATAAAAGATGCCTCAAACCCTTTAAATCTATGCATGAATTTTTATATTTGAAATGATGTTGGGTTTGTTCTTAAAAGTTATGTATGGCTAAAATAGTTGGAAAACGATTATATGTGCATATAAATATAATAAGAATGTCACATCATCTCTATTGTACATCGCCATAAATATCATGTCTTTGTTACATGTTTCATATGTCTCTAAAAGAGTGTTGAATTTTGTTCCCTCGCTCTATTAACCTGATACCCTACATTTGGTTATTAACACTCAATTTTAGTAAACAAATTCGATATTTGTGTTTAGTTTTAAAGATAAATGAGTTGTTGAGTATATTTTTCATCCTATGTTTATCATTCTAATTTGGTTTGTGGGTTTGGTTCGTGATATATAGAGAACATATCAGCAGTGGATATTTGTTTTGTTTTTTGTGGTTATATATATATATATATATATATGAAACTTTGCATGAATATGATGGTTGTGTCATGTGTGTGAGTGATGTTACAATTAACTAGGGAAATTATTAGAGTTCGTCAAACCTTATGGATAAGGGAGGCCCTCCTTTATTTTATTTTTAAAATGATATTTAAACCTTTGTTCTATTTGATATATTCACATACCTCTTTCCAAGTTATTTTGAGCTTACGAACTGAATTTTGGTCTTCCCATGTGACCACATATAAAAAATTAGTTAAATGTTTTTTTTTGATAATGAATATTGGAAGCTACCAACTTCTTGGTAGAAAATGCTATAAATGTTCAAGCCTTGAAAAGAATCAAGATATTTTTTCCACACTTTCTATGGTAAAGAAATTTCTCGTTTTTAAAAGTTATTCCTTATCAGTGCACTAAGAATTACTAGGCTCTAACAATTCTGTTGATAGCATGAGTTTTCTTTTAATGGAAAAATGGGAGGTCAAACCCTATTTTTTTTTTTTGCATAAGGTGTATCTTACTATTTGGCCACTGAAGAAAACGTATTTATTGTTTCCACCCTTATCTTTTCTAATTTGTTTTTTTTGGTTACAGAGACTAATACTAGCATGCAAAAGAATTCATAGAAGCTTATTGTAGCTTTATCAGTCCAAATATTTCGTTTTTCATTTACATAGTAGCTAAGTGGTCTCGTAAATGATAGCTTCCTATGTAAGAACGTGTTTCTGGTCTAGACTTTCGCAGAAGTATGAAATATCTTTAATATTTTCATTTTAATGTACTCATGAATAATATTGAATAAATAAGTCTATTTTTTTCATATTCATATTTCTTTGCTTTGAATTCTTGTTTTTCCTTCTTTCACTTGAATGTCATTCTCATTCATTGTATATATAATATTTTATACTTTTATTATACAAATCTCAAGTTCTATTTTTACTTAATTTTATGTGTTAGTGCATTCAATAGTTTCAGATCTTGTTGTTAATAATATAATTCACATAAACATTAAAAGTGGAAAGATTCCATACCATTCATATTTTTGTTATGTTCTTGGTACACATATATATGACATCACTTTTTTTATATGTTTAGAATAATTTCACATATATACTATCTTTTATTTTATGCTATATTTCTTGAGTTATCATGAAGGCAGAGATTATATTAAAAATTAGGTTATAAAATTAAGGTGATCATTACTACCTCCTATTGGTTTAGCTGACCAATAGGTCGAAAATATGACATAGGAACATTCATTTCCTCTTGTCAATAGGTCCAACCTATAAATCACATTGATCTTATCACTGTCTTGTTATCTTAGGCTCTCCTCAACTTTCTGCTAGCACCCTCAACAATTCTAGGATATCCCTCACTAGAGAGACTTCTCGACCTTGTGGTCCCACATCTACAGAAACAAAAATATTACCCATTATTAATATGTTATATTATAAAAAACCATGAGAAAAATCATCTAAAAAAAAATAACATGAATAATCAAATGAGTACTCACCTTGTCAGTAACAATATTTCTTGGGGAAAGGATCATATCAAGGTCACCAATAGTCCATACTATCATATGGCTACTCCATAATTATTTGGTGGAACTATCTCTAAAACCCCTAATACTTAGTTGTAAAATATCACCCCACCATAGTTACAGTCTCTCGGTTCATAAGGTCTACTCATTGTCGCATCCAAGGATGGGTTGACCCAACCACCACTTAGTGGATTTGTGGATGTAGTAGAACCACCCGCTAGAAAAATAAAAAATAAAACAAAATTAATCCAAAAGCAAAGTCACCATCTAGCCTTTGCACACACAATGCCATTTATTAAAATATAACCTCCCTCATTAGGAAGGTGTTGACAATTCTGAATGTTCTGTCAAGTAGGTAAAGGAGAGTGTCTGATCACAAGCTCCAATCAGGCTTAATCTCATTCAAGATAGCACTTCCGTCCATTATGTGGACCTAGTTTCCACTAGGGATATTTGAGGTGGGGAAAAATTGAATTTCCTTTCACAAATCATGTTTAGATATTAATTGAATCTCCTAAAACAGAAATGAAATTAAATATTCTAATCTATCTCTATTTTACCCTAACATATCATGATCAGGAGAAAAAATAAACAATTGATTACAACCAGAGATAATATTATTGATAGTAGAAATAATTCATGTCGATAAAAAATGTATTAACACAATGAAATTGCATATTTGATCTCAAATAGTTGCAGATAAAACCTATAGCATTGTCATTGTATTCACCAGAAATCATAACAACACAAGAATTCTGAATAATAAACATAGAAATAGTTCATATGATGAACATCCCGAAAAACTTAAATGAAGTGCATATCAACAAAATAGTCCCTAATACATTTAATAATAATTATGATCCCAAAACTCCTTATTTTCATTCATAAAGAGATAAAAGTATCATCTACATGTCTGATTAGCAAAAGTCCTTCTATATTCATATGAGATCACTTTTATAAGATAAGAGGGTCTCTTTACATTCAGTAATTGTCATCATTCAATATCACGGTTACATTTTTCCATTTCTTGTTCCTTTTCTTCTCTTATCACTCAAACCTTGTTTTATCAAAATTCATGAAAAATATAGAAATATTAAGTCCCCTCTAAGGCTAAGTCATTTACAAAATTGATCCATGATTAATATGATTCCATTATTTTTTTGAACATGTCCAGCTTCTCCTCAAGCTTCAACTCACCATTATATAATATGTCATATGCTTCGAATTTTAGATCCTTTTTTGTTCCCTTTACAAATTCATCTGTATCTAACATACACTTCAAGGGATGGGTCATGTAATAAATGATGATTTCCATGACAACTTTATCTAGTTGTTTAATATTTTTTTTGGTTTTCTCTATGATATTCACCATCTCTGCAACCTTGGTCTCACTAAGTCCAAATATATCTAATTCTTCATTAAGCTTCATGTGAAACATCTCTAGGAGATAATGAGAAATAGTCCACATTCTCATACATGTTTTCTTGGTGTTGCCTATAGTTCCATGTACTTCTTGGTAAGTACTCTTCCACATGTCTAGTAACACTTGAGTTTTGCCCTGCTCTTTTTTGGTGAACTTGAACAAGATTGCAAGGAATTTTTTTTGTACATTCTTCCAATGAATTATCCTTTCAAATGAATGCTCTATGTCATCATATTGGCCTTTAATTTATATTAATTGATTATCCAGTTTTGAAATTTCTTTGTTATGGCCTTGGATGTCTTTTAATTTCATAAATAAATATATTTTTTCTTCCTATAGCTATTCATTGATCTATGTAGCCTCATCTCTGAATTTGTTAAGGAAATTACCTTCCCTGCTTCCTTCCAGCTAAATATCCTTTATTTCTTCTTCCATTTGAGATATCCCATGGCCCTTTTGTTAAATGAATTGATCCTTTTCTTTCTTTTCCATCTTCAATTCTACTAGCTCGTGGATGTACTCATGCTTAATGTTTTCTATTTCATATTTATGGAGTTGATCTTTTTTTATCTTCCATAACCTGTAATTCATATTCCATTTATTGTTTCTACTACTATAGATATTGTTCCAGATGTGTCACTTTACCCTTATAATCCTCCAATTTCCAACTGATTTCATTTACCATGACGGTATTATCTCCTACAAATTAATTTAATGCTGCTACTATTTTCGCTGCTTTTTTGTGGTTTTTCCTTGGTTATATCCCATTCAATGATCCTCTTTGGTTTTCTCTATTAAGAAGTTTCTCTTATCCTTATTCACTTGGATGGCCTTCATGTAATTACCTTCTTTGAGTTGTTGTAATAGAATTTCCCTACAACTATCACTTCATCATTAAATTCCAGTAACCTCAAGGATGAATATGATAAGTCGGGTGATATTACATTTAGAGGAGCACTTGGGTTTATAGGAGAAGTGAGTATCAATACTACCTTGATAGATCCTAGAGTGGAGCTTCCACTTCTCTCCTAATCTTCCTTTTCCCTATTTTCTTCTTCCACTATGCAAGCTTACTCTTTCATTATTTATTGTTCTTCGGTAGCTTTGTGGGTTGTTTCCTAAGATAGCATCCTTTGTTCCTCCTCATCTTTGTAGGGTTCATTAGCTTTTCAGGATTCATCACCTAGATGCTTATTTTTTTCTTCTATGACTTTGTGGGCCTCTTCATATTTGGTATCTTTGTGATCCACTTCAATGTCAACAATTTTTCAATCTTCAACATCTTCAACAAATTTGTGGTTTGCTTCTTTGGGTGAATTTTCATGTTCCTTATTTTTCTTCATTCTCTCTTCCGCATCAAAAAATTTCCTCAATGTTTTTTCCTCTTTATCTCGTTGATCCCTTTTCTCTGCATCTAGATTTTCTAGGGTGTCAAACACCAAATTTTGTAGCTATTCTTGAAACATGATCCTATTCATTTCCTTATTGTCTAGAAAAGTGTCAATATTGTGTTTTCCGAATACATGGGCTAATACTTCCTCATAATATTTCACTCCACACAAAAAAACTTCCTCTTTCTTGTCTTCATGTTGAAAAGGGGGAATCATTTTCAAATATTGATAATGATTAGACACGTATTTCTTGGGGTCGTGTACTTTATCCTTCCTTGTACATAAAAATAATATATTTTAGAGTTGTAACTTCTTTCTTTGCATGGGGAAAATTTTTCAAGGTGTATTTCCTTAGTTTGATAGGGAAATTGGGATAGCTTCTTTTATTCTGTATTTGTAGAGTTACTGTTACACTTTCTTCGACTATGTAATATGTTACCTACCAGGCTAAGAGATTATCTAATACATATCTAGGCAGTAGATGTGGAGTATAAATACAACTAAATACATGAATATAGGTATAGTTATTTTCCATCTACTAGTTTGCAATTTCCTGTATGGTTTGTAGGCCTTCTCCTGATAATCTCTAAAGAGTTTGGAAAACAAATAAGAAATATAGTGGTGCCAAAAAAAACCACAAATATAATAAAAATACTCATGGTACTCTCTTATACACATCACAAAGAAGTATACATGAATGGGGGGTAAATCATGGGTCCATTTCCAATTCATTTTAGGAATAGGGACATAGGCACAATTAACATCAATAAGAAAGAAGGACATGTAAGAACATGATTGTGTACCTGCATGTGCCTCTTGGACATTGAGGCTGATGTTGGCTAATAGTATTCACTCCAAGTTGAAAATTAGTCCCTTTTCTACTACTGAGTGTCCCATGGACATCCATGTAGATGAAAATGAATACAGTTTTCCTCTCCATATAGTCTGCAAATCATGGACATTATCATCTAATATGAGGCCCTAAAGTGTTGGGTATTATATACCCTATTGATTTTGGTGAAAAACGATGTATATTTATCCCACCAATATTGGAGATCCTCCAAGGGCTTTGGTTTCTCCTTGGAAAAGGATTCCAAGAATGCCTTATTTATGAATACCATGGGGCTTGTTGATTTGATAAATTTGATGGAAACTATATGTGGTCAAAGGGGACATTAGAGTCCCTTTTCTACTAGTGATTGTTTGAGCATATGTGTTCATGTTCTCATATTCCCATCTATCCATATCATCGTATGGTAAAATCGCAATCTAGGAAGAAATGGAATAGATACCACTCTTTTATATGTTCTACTAAACCTTTATGTCTGGGTCGCCTCTAGAAAATATTTGTTGCTAAAAATTATTCATATGTCTTCCCATAAATAACATCCCTAAAACTTGGTGGTGGGACTAGTGTTTGATAATGTGATTGCATCAGGTCCATCTATTTGAGTTGGCATATCGAATTTTTTTGTTCTTCCCCTACACCTTGAAACCTTCAACATATCCTCGTTCCATAGACCTATATGAATAAATATTCCATAAGTCTTTGAAATTTTATGAAATACACAATTCTCTATTCTAACATCTTGAATATAACATGAAATACATGCTACATTAATACACATAGTTTTCATATTCCTTGAGTGTTAATGGTGCATCATGTGAATGATCACATATTTGTTTGGCATTCATCCTATTCTATGTCAATATCATTAATGCATTAACAACTTTATTTCATTACAAGAGGGAAAACATGGGCGATCAACCTTTTCGGAACATAAGATGCAGGGAAAAACCTTATGTGGTTTGTGGCATGTGGGTGAGTGGGTGAATTCATATCTTGTTCATTGAGAGAGAATATTCCGTGGAGATACGTCTGCATGATTTGTGGAATGAAACATGAGGGTTTAGCAAGGAACTAACAAAATCAATGCATTTTGAGACACCAACAGTGTTTATTTTGCAGGTTTCATGGATTTCTAGATGTAGTTGTACAAGTGAAGAGGGCCATTAATGCAGGAGAATCACTACACCTTAGCACACACCGGTTTTTTATCATGTTGGTGCTCACTCAAGGAAGGGAGAGGCATCGCCCTCTCAATTTTTCCTTTGAAATTTAAATTTTAATTAAGACAATTAATGTTGTCAGGATGGAAGAGTCAAGTTGTGTTTTCGCACAAGTTGTAGATGAGGTCGCCTTAAGTGGTTGATGGTAGGAGGGATCTGTATCCGATCTGGATCAGATTTCTACTCATTGTAATATTCCTCATTAGTCAGGCATTTTGAATGGTGATTAGACACCACTATCTTAGCTTGGAGGGAAGATCATCGATCCCCTTTTGTATAAATCTTTGTATTGTTTCCTAGTATAGGTTTCGGTAGTTGTGGAGAGGTTGTTGAAGATTGAGGAAGTATCATTGTAAGCCAATAGGAGAGTCGAGGTTTGAGACTTTGTTGTATTCTGGACTCATATACTATAGTTGACATTCTGTCATTAATTGAAAAACAACATGTTCCACTTTTTGCAATTTCTTGTGTAATGGATGTTTTTTTGTGAATTTCATATGTGTGTTTTTTTATGATGTAGTTGTATGTTAGGTTTCATTTGCAGGGATAGAGTTAGAATCCTCTATCTGTGAGTTTACTTAATTAGTTCTGGTTCTTTAGGCTAAGTGCAAGGAGTGCGCAACAGAGAGTTGAACACTATGAGTCAACACAAGGAGTGTGTGCTTGAACTCTTACGAGTTAGAGAAGAAAGTGGTGGGAGGGCACACCAGAATAATTCATAGACTCGAGGGAGAAATTCAAGGTTCTTGAATACCTTGGAGGAAAGTCTGCGTAGGAAGAAGCATAGGAAATATTTGTTGAATACTCTGTAAGACTCTGCTAGGAGGGCATTGATCAGGTGCGAGAATGCACATGAACAACACATTATAAAGTGTTGGAGGTACTAAAGAAAATCCCAGAGTTTTTGAACACTCTGAGAAAACAAAGCTCTACCATTGAGCAGGGGAAAAGAGTTGCCTTGGTAGGCCTGAAAGAATTCAGGAACAAGTCATTTGAAGGCTTGAATTGAGTGTTGGAGAGCACAAAAGGCAAAGTGAGTTCATCTCATAAGATTAGGGGAAAGATTTTCGAGTTGCCAGGAGGGCACCAGACAATCCATGGAAGGATGCAGGAGAGACAAGAACCTTGAAGGTTCAAGCCAAGAAAAACCTCAGGAGAACTAGCGTCGTCGCATGCAGAAAACTACAAGGAGTGCAAGAGGCCAAGAACCTTCCAAGTCTCAGGAAGAAAAGTGTGTGCGCAAATAGTAAGGACTTTCTAAAGTCCTGAAGGCAAGTGAAATCTTCCATCGTCGGGAGGAGACAGATAGAGAAAGATCAGGAGGTCCGGGAGCTATAACTCTGAGAGAATTTCCAAGAGAAAATGACAATCTTAGTGAAGTCACAGAGAGAAGAAAGAATCTAGATTGTTGGATCTAGAAGGGATGCATGGAGGAGATCCACCCCTTTTTGGAGAGGTGATACTCTAGGAGGACGAGGAGAACAAGGTGGAAAGACTCTTGAGGCCGCAGTTCGAATAGATCAAAACTGTTGATCTAAGGGAGTGACGGGGATTGTTGATCCTCATGCCATTTGAGTTCGTTGATTCAGAGTTCAAGGAATCAGGAGTTGGTTATTGTGGGAATGTCGAAGCCCCAAAGCCAAAGTGATTTTTAGGGTTTAACCCAAGGGAATATAATAGAAAGGGGCCTAACTCAGAGAGTTAGTGTCACTGTCAAATTTTTTCAACTCCTACCTACTCTAAAACTGTTGAGATGAACATTCAATCAAGTGATGTTAAAGTGCCAATGTAACCAATCAAGCAGTTGGCTTCCCAATTTTTCTCCAATCACATCCTTTTTAAGAAGGTAGACAAATGTAAATAATGGCGAATGAAAACAAAATTTGAATCCAAATATTGAGCTTATGAATGAAACAAACTCCTCCTTTACTGAAGATTGTAATGGGATGGCCACAGGGTCTTGAAAACCATGACATATCATTTCTTTTTGATGAGAAAAAACAGAAAGAAAAGCTTCCTTCGCAAGTGTTTGTTTCTCTTTCTCTATTTCTTCATTTTTGAGAACATTCTCAAATGAAATGGAAGCAATAGGTTTGTATACTCTTTTGTGCATATCAATGAAAATATTCATACATTATTGAATTTACTCAAATGTGACAACCATATTATGTGCATCCTCTTGTTCATCAAACAATTCTGATTTGGTTTTATTAAACTTCTGGAAATTTTCTTGAGGACTATCATTTTGACATTCAAATGAATGAATGGAAATAAATTTCTATACATAATATTATTGTGAATGTGAAGAGATGATATCACGTACTATTTCAAAGCCTAGAGTTCCCATAGACGCATTTTCAAAACCTCCATCTATGTTTAGGCCATTTAGAAATTCAATCACCACGTCATTTTCAGGGGAAGAAAGACAACTTTGAAACACTTCATTTTGTTGGAAACATTGTTGAATGTCTATATTAGTTTCAGGCGAAGGGAAATGACCTTGAACAACATCTTCTTCTTCCTTTTCAGGCTGAAATCCAAGCATAGGCTGCAAATGTGAGCTAAAATAACCTTTCATGCGATCAACAACACAATTATCAAATGTGTGATAATTTTGTTGACTTTATTGATTGATGGGACTTTCCTCAGACTTCCCTACTTCCCCTGTCATCTCCCGATTTGCTAAAAAGGAGGAAAATCATAATGGATGATAATCCGTACTTGCAAGTCCACTTTTCTCTTCATATTCACCATCATGCCTAGAGGATTTCTGACTTGAGATATCACAAACATTTTTCTTCAACAATTTGAAAGAAGGAAAACATAGTGGTAAGGTTGTTTCACTTGACTCAATACCTTATCCATTCTCTTCGCTGTGGGCATATTTATGAACATGCTCATATTCAACTAATGGTTGTATTTTTGAACTGATAGGATCTTCTACATAACAAGTCATGGGGTAACCAATCACATGAGAAGAGAGTTGCAATATATTGTTAATTTGTGTCATTGGTTTAGTGTGATTTTGCATCAACACTGATTCGTTTGTATCAATAATGATCTTAGAATTTTCTTTCAACAATTTAAATGCAACAAAACACAAAGGTAGAGAATTCTCTCCAGCTGATCCAATACTTTGCTCTCTGTAACTATGATATGTAGATTGAATTATCTCACTATACTGCTGAAAAATAACATCTTCGAGATCATAATCATCCTCATATTTTTCATATATAGGTAAACTACTAACATATGCAATGTCATCTAGCAAGAACAAACTTGGAACATCAACCTTTTCTTTAACAAACTGTTTTGTAAACTCATCTTCTTGGTTGTCTATAAATGAATACATAAAATAATCAGCCTCTTGTTTATGATGGGATGGATCAGAAACTAAATCAGCACCTCCTCTTTTATCAGGTGGAATATAATTCTCTGCAAAATCGTTGGAATTGGGAGATTCAAGAAGACCCATGATATTGTTGATTCTATACTCAGGGTTCCAATCAACTATTTTTTGTGCATATTCAATTTCATTTTATTTAGCATCTAGCCCCTTCTCTCGAGTCTAGTCACATGCTTGGATATATTTTTCAATTTCTTGATCATCATTGAAATTTTGTTGTAAGGACTTAGGTTTTCTTTCCATCAGGAGGAAAAGGAGATCTGGATGAAGAGTAGTTGCATAATGGAGCATGGCAACAACTTCAGTGGGTTGAATTTCTTCGGACAAATTATAATAAATACTAGAAAAACTTCTATTGAATATAGAAATAGCTTCATTTCTCTGCCTTTCCAAGGCATAGAACTCAGTGAGTTGTAGATCCAAACATTTATTCTTGCCTCAAAACTTTAAAAAGGCATTTTTCAACTCCTCCCATGAGCTATTTGTCTTTGGATGCAAATGTTTGAACCATTATTTGGTGTCCTCTTTCAAGGATTGAGAGAAGGACCTCATGCAGACATCATCATGTTCAATCTTGAACAAATCTACAAAATGTTCAAACACTTGGATGTGCTTTGCAGCTGATATGCCATCAAGTTCCCCATCAAACACAGGTAGATACTCATAGTATTTTGGAGGGAAATCATGGAGAACTTGGGGTAACTTCAAGGGTGCATATTTATGTTGGGCCTTGGAGGACATTGGACTAGGTACAGGGGAAGAAACATTAGCATTGGCTTCATGGGGCCCATCAAATTGGTCATGGTCATCACATGGCCCAGACGAAAACTTTTTATCAAAATCACTAATACAGTGAGGGTATGCATGTGCAACTTTAAGAGGAGGATACATAATTGCAAGTTTTTCATGGTCATGATTAAAATGCAATAGGTAAAGAAAAATGTGTTTGGCATGTTCAAGGAAGGAACAGAGGTAACTTATAACAAATAGTAAAATGCTTTGGAAGAAATCCCATTTTAAGTACCTGTTTTCCTCCATGATATCTTTTCACACTTCTGTCAGGGGATCTCATCTTTAGTGGAGTCTCCAGATTATATTTGGAGTCTGTGTGGAGTCGCCAATGATATTTTGAAGGTTGGATTTTGCATCCCCAGTGGAGTCTCCTTTGAAATTTCAAATTCCTAGATTCTTCTAACAATAGAATCACCTTCAAACTGATTTTTTGATGTGTGGAGTCGACAGAGAAGGAATACAACTAATATGTGCCTAAGTGTCTATTGCTCTTAGACCTTAGAACTCAACCATGTCATTCTTTCCTAGCGAAAAGTTTTCAATTTCATCCCCGGCAATGGCGCCAGAATGTTATCACTCTATAAATTTTGTCCGGATGAATAGACAAACGATAGAGGTAATTGTTTCAACCAACTTTAGAGTTGAGGCACTAGCCTACTCAACTCAGAGAGGGCTCTCTCTTGTCACTTGTGTTTCTATGGAAAATAGTAGCTAGATTTGGTTTTTTTGTCATAGGTTTGTTGAGAGAATAGAGATGGCATTTGGGCTATGGAGTCAAATATGAACAATGCATTTACAAGTTATGAGAACTATCAAGAGGAAAAGGTTAAATGAGGCACTGAGTCTGAGTCTAAACTCAAACTTTTCATGGTAATAGAGGAAAGGGAAGAACATATAATTGTATCAAATCATAATTGAATGAATACTAACCTAGTTATGCAGAAAACCACATGAATTTAAATTGCTAAGTCTAAAGCATCATCAGATGAATTCCAGACTTTTAAATATCCAATTTAAAAGAAGAAATTGTGAATGTGATTTTAGGGACACCAGAAGTACATACTAAGAAAGGAAACATAACTCATATCATTTCCAATTAGAATATTTTCATAAATAGTTCAAAAACCGCTTTTGCATTATATATTCAGTTTGGCTCCATAATTTTACAAAAATCCTTCTTGCTACGAGGGCGGGATCCTATTTCCCTCATTCTTTCTATATCCTCATGATGATATATATAGAGGATTTACTATGGGATTCAAAATGATTAAACTCCCTCATAGTTCTAAAGATAGAGGTCAATTACAAAAAGAGTGAAGTATAATGACAATTTTCTTACATTACATGGATTGTTAGGAACAGGTCTGACATATATGAGATTTTTATCTGAACACCATATGTCCAAAATTTTATGGAACGTACTCAATTCTACTTGAGAGTTCATTCTAGCTTAACAATTTCTTCCCTTAACGTGCTCAACCAGACTGGTTGATTTTCCCCAATGCTTCCAGTTGCTTCAATTCTGATTTTCGCCTTCTGTCGTTTGCTCCACCTCTTCTTCATCACTCACTTGTAGAGTCCATCCATGTGTCCATTGATGATTAGATCCATCATGACAGGATTTATTCTGACCTCTGATTCTGGTTCTATCATAGGGTCAGTATGGAATTTGGTTGCTAAAATATGTCCAATCGATCTTTCTTTCTTATTTGTTGATAAACTCGCCATGTTACTTGAAAACCCTGTTACACTAGATATTGTTTGATCGGCTTCATTCATGTCTTCCAATTTTGTAGACACCAAGGTGTTCCTTAACTCTACAGAAATCAAAAATTTGATCCATTCGGGGATTACTTCACTTATGAATTAGACGATGATTTCCTGGGGAAGAATAACGCCACCCATACTTGAAAATTGATAGTTATCAAGTTCCAATCATTAATCACTGACAAGATTACTTCCAGGAACTTTGGTTTACCATGCTCGACCAATCCATTTCAAATGATTAGCCTTTGATTTCATTATCCAACGAAATTCCCCTGACATCGTATGGTCGTGAAGTACCCGAATGAGTGGTGTGTGGTGATTTGACCAGTGGTCACCCTACCCTACATGAATCGTTGATTTGAAGTATTAGAACATGTGAGATCAGGGATTTTGGGATTTTGGGAAAATGGTTTTAGGAAAACCACCTTTTTCCCCAATGTACCTCTAAGGGTGCCACACATCCATGGATGACACCATGGTGGTTTTCCTCGGCCCGCCCTCGATCAGTTAAGTCCCATGTTGTTTCATTGCCCGATATGGGTCTCAACCATTGATCCGGGCAACCCCAATATCTATGATCCGTTGGGTCCTACCACTTCTATGTCCTTGCCTATATAACTTGTCTGCCATATGGGTTCTAGCCTGTTGGTCTAACCCCTCTCTAAATTTATTTGGCACTCGAATTCTAGGAAATTGTTATGGTGATAACATGTAACATAACTATTTAGGTTATGTGGCTACAACATTTTCTCACTGAGTTGGGAATTCAGTTTCATCATTCAATCATCATCTAGTGTGATAACTAGAGCACTCTGAAGTTCTACAGAGATCTAGTTCAGAGGAAGTGGATGAATCACATCGATATCCACATGCACTACATCCGAGACTTAGTACATGAGGGGATCATCGACCTGCAGTTTTGTCCTTCAAAGGAACAGACTAAAGACATATTCACCAATACCTTCACTGAGAAGAAGTTACATTCTCTGCGTAGTAGTCTTGGATTGAAGGACATAGTT
>JZKD02S1715663.1:22464-35508 GCA_000966675.3 Picea glauca | reverse complement strand
TGTATCTAACATACACTTCAAGGGATGGGTCGTGTACTAAATGATGATTTCCATGTCAACTTCATCTAGTTGTTTAATATTTTTTTTGGTTTTATCTATGGTACTCACCATCTCTACAACCTTGGTCTCACTAAGTCCAACTATATCCAATTCTTCATTAATATTCATGTGAAACATCTCTAGGAGCTCATGAGAAACACTCCACATTCTCATACATGTTTTCTTGGTGTTGCCTATAGTTCCATGTACTTCTTGATAAGTACTCTTCCACATGTCTAGTAACACTTGAGTTTTTTCGTGCTCTTTTTTGGTGAACTTGAACAAGATTGCAAGGAATTTTTTATGTACATTCTTCCAATGGATTATCCTTTCAAATGAATGCTCTATGTCATCATATTGGCCTTTAATTTATCTTAACTGATTATCCAGTTTTGAAATTTCTTTGTTATGGCCTTGGATGTCTTTCAATTTCATAAATAAATATATTTTTTTCTTTTTATAGGTATCCATTGATCTACATAGCCTCATCTCTGAATTTGTTAAGGAAATTAACTTCCCTGCTTCCTTCCAGCTGAAGATCCTTTATTTCTTCTTCCAGTTGAGATATCCCATGGCCCTTTTGTTAAATGAATATATTCTTTCCTTGCTTCTCCATCTTCAATTCTACCAGCTCGTGGATGTACTCATGCTTAATGTTTTCTATTTAATATTTATGGAGTTGATCTTTTTTATCTTCCATGACCTGTAATTCATATTCCATTTATTGTTTCTACTACTATAGCTATCGTTCCAGATGTTTCACTTTACCCTTATAATCCTCCAATTTGCAACTGATTTCATTTACCATGACGGTATTATCTCCTACAAATTAATTTCATGTTGCTACTATTTTCATTGCTTTTTTTGTGGTTTTTCCTTGGTTATATCCCATTCAATGTTCCTCTTTGGTTTTCTCTGTTAAGAAGTTTCTCTTATCCTTAGTTTCTTGGATGGCCTTCATGTAATTACCTTCTTTGAGTTGTTGTAATATAATTTCCTAGCAACTATAACTTAATCATTAAATTCCAGTAACCTCAAGGATGAATATGAGAAGCTGAGTGATATTACATTTAGAGGAGCACTTGGGTTTGTAGGAGAAGTGAGTATCAATACTACCTTGATAGATCCTAGAGTGGAGCTTCGACTTCTCTCCTAATATTCCTTTTCCCTATTTTCTTCTTCCACTATGCAAGCTTACTCTTTCATTATTTCTTGTTCTTCAATAGCTTTGTGGGTTGTTTCCTAAGATAGAATCCTTCGTTCCTCCTCATCTTTGTAGGGTTCATTAGATTTTCAGGATTCATCACCTAGACGCTTATTTTGTTCTTCTGTGACTTTGTGGGCCTCTTCATCTTTGGTATCTTTGTGATCCACTTCAATGTCAACAATTTTTCAATCTTCAACAAATTTGTGGTTTTCTTCTTTGGGTGACTTTTCATGTTCCTTGTGTTTCTTCATTCTCTCTTCCGCATCAAAAATTTCCTCAATTGTTTCTTCTCTTTATCTCGCTGATCCCTTTTCTATTCATCTACATTTTCTAGGGTGTCAATCACCAAATTTTGTAGCTATTCTTGAAACATGATCCTATTCATTTCCTTATTGTCTAGAAAAGTGTCAATCTTGTGTGTTCCTAATACATGCACTAATAATTCCTCATAATATTTCACTCCACACAAAAAAATTCCTCTTTCTTGTATTCATGTTGAAAAGGAGGAAGCATTTTCAAATATTGATAATGATTAGACACGTCTTTCTTGGGGTCGTGTACTCTGTCCTTGTAGACAAAAATAATATCTTTTAGAGTTGTAATTTCTTTCTTTTCATGGGGAACATTTGTCAAGGTGTATTTCCCTAGTTTGATAGGGAAATTCGGATAGCTTATTTTATTTTGTATTTGTAGAGTTACTGTTATGCTTGCTTCGACTATGTAATATGTTACCTACTAGGCTAAGAGATTATCTAATACATATCTAGGTAGTAGATGTGGATTATAATTACAACTAAAGACATGAATATAGGTATAGTTATTTTCCATCTACTAGTTTACAATTTCTTGTATGGTTTCTAAGGCTTCTCCTAATAATCTCTAAAGGGTTTGGAAAACAAATAAGCAATATAGTGGTGCCAAAAAAAATCACAAATATAATAAAAATACTCGTGGTACTCTCTTATACACATCGCAAAGAAGTATACATGAATGGGGGGTAAATCATGGGTCCATTTCCAATTCATTCCAAGAATAGAAACATAAGCACAATTAGCATCAATAAGAAAGAAGGACATGTAAAAACATGATTCTGTACCTGTGTGTGTCTCTAGGACATTGAGGCTGATGTTGGCTGATAAGATTCACTTTGAGTTGAAAATTAGTCCCTTTTCTACTACTAAGTGTGCCATGGACATCCATTCTAGCTGAAAATGAATACAATTTTCCTCTCCATACAGTCTGCAAATCATGGACATTATACTCTAATATGAGGCCCTAAAGTGTTGGGTATTATATACCCTATTGATTTTGGTGAAAAATGGTGTATATTTATCCCACCAATCTTCGAGATCCTCCAAGGGCTTTGGTTTCTCCTTGGAAAAGGATTCCAAGAATGCCTTATTTAGGAATACCATGGGGCTTGTTGATTTGATAAATTTGATGGAAACTTTATGTGGTCAAAGGGGACATTGGAGTCCCTTTTCTACTAGTGATTGTTTGAGAATTTGTGTTCATGTGCTCATATTCCCATCTATCCATATCATTGTATTGTAAAATCGTAGGCTAGGAAGAAATGTAATAGATACCACTCTTTTATATGTTCTGCTAAACCTTTATGTCTCGGTTGCCTCTAGAAAATATTTGTTGCTAAAAATTATGCATATGTCTTCCCATAAATAACATCCCTAAAACCTGGTGTTGGGACTAGTGTCTGATAATGTGATTGCATTAGGTCCATCCATTTGAGTTGGCATATCGGATTTTTTTGTTCTTCCCCTACACCTTGAAACTTCAACATATCCTCATTCTGTAGACCTACAGGAATAAATATTCCATAAGTCTTTGAAAGTTTATGAAATGCACAATTCTTTATTCTAACATCTTGAATATAACTCGAAATATATGCTACATTATACACATAGTTTTCATATGCCTTGAGTGTTAATGATGCATCATGTGAATGATCACATATTTGTTTGGAGTTCATTCTACTCTATGTCAATATCATTAATGCATTAACATCTTTTTTCATTACAAGAGGGAAAACATGGACGATAAACCTTTTTGGGACATAGGATGCGGGGAAAAACCTTATGTGGTTTGCATCATGTGGGTGAGTGGGTGAATTAATATCTTGTTTATTGATCAAGGATATTCCATGGAGATATGTCTGCATGCTTTGTGGAATGAAACATGAGGTTTTAACAAGAAACTAACAAAATCAATGCATTTTGAGACACCAACAGGGTTTATTCTGCACGTTTCATGGATTGCTAGATGTAGGTGTACAAGTGAAGAGGGCCATTGAAGTAGGAGAATCACTACACCTCAACACATGCCAGTTTTTTATCACGTTGGCTCTCATTCAAGGAAGGGAGAGGCATTTCCCTCTCAATTTTTCCTTTGAAATTTAAATTGTAATTAAGGCAATTATTGTTGTTAGGCTTGAAGAGTCAAGTTGCATTTTCACACAAGTTGTAGATGAGGTCGCCTTAAGTGGTTGATGGTAGGAGGGATATATATCCGATCTAGATCAGATTTCCACTCATTGTAATCTTCATCATTAGTCAGGCATTTTGAATGGTGATTAGACACCACTAGCTTAGCTTGGAGGGAAGCTCATCGATCCCCTCTTGTATAAATCTTTGTATTGTTTCTTAGTAGAGGTTCTGGTAGTTGTGGAGAGATTGTTGAATAATAAGGAAGAATCATTGTAAGCCAAGAGGAGAGTCGAGGGTTGATACTCTGTTGTATTCTGGACTCATATACTATATTTGGCATTCTGTAATTAATTGAAAAATAATATCTTCCACTTTTTGCAATTTCTTGTGTAATGGATGTTTGTTTGTGAATGTCATATGTGTGTTTTTTTATGTTGTAGTTGTATGTTAGGTTTCATCTGCAGTGATAGAGTTAGAATCCTCTATCTCTGAGTTTACTTAATTAGTTTTGGTTCTTTAGGTTAAGTGCAAGGAGTGCGCAACAGAGAGTTGAACTCTATGAGTCAATGCAAGGAGTGTGTGTTTGAACTCTTATGAGTTAGAGAATAAAGTGGTGGGTGGGCACACCAGAATAATTCATAGACTCAAGGGATAAATTCAAGGTTGTTGAATACCTTGGAGGAAAGTCTGCACAGGAAGAAGCGTAGGACAAATTTGTTGAATACTCTGTAAGACTCTGCTAGGAGGGAATTGAGAAGGTGCGAGAACACACATGACCAATGCATTCTAGAGTGTTGGAGGTACTAAAGAAAATCCCAGAGTTGTTGAACACTCTGAGAAAAGAAAGCTCTGCAAGTGTGCATTGAGCAAGGACAAGTAGTTGCCTTGGTAGGCCAGAAATAATTCAGGAACAATTCGTCTAAAGGCTTGAATAGAGTGTCAGAGAGTGCCAAACAAAAAGTGAGTTCATCTCACAAGATCAGGGGAAAGAGTGTCGAGTTTCCAGGAGGGCACCAGATAGTCCATGGAAGGATGTAGGAGAGTCGAGAACCTTGAAGGTTCGAGCTGAGTAAAATCTCAGGAGAAATAGCATTGTTGCATGCAGAAAACTGCAAGGAGTGAAAGAGGCCAAGAACATTCCAAGTCTCAGGAAGAAAAGTGCTAAGTTTTCACAAAGATTAAGGAATTTCTAAAGTCCTAAAAGAAAGTGAAATATTCCATCGTCGGGAGGAGACCGATGGAGAAAGATCAAGAGGTATGGGAGCTAGAACTCTGAGAGATTTTCCAAGAGAAAATGACAATCTTCATGAAGTCAAAGAGAGCAGAAAGAATCCATAGTTTTGGATCTAGAAGGGATGCATGGAGGAGATCCACCCATTTTTGGAGAGGTGATACTCTGTAAGGATGAGGAGAATAAGGTGGAAAGAATCCTAAAGGCTGCAGTCCGAATAGATCACAACTATTGATCTAAGGGAGTGATGGGGATTGTTGATCCTCGCACCATTTGAGTTCGTTGATTCAGAGTTCAAGGAATTAGGAGTTGGTTGTTGTGGGAAAGTTGAATCCCCAAAGCCAAAGTGATTTTCAGGGTTAGCCCCAGGACATAGCCCAAGGGCATATAATAGAAAGGGGCCTATCACAGAGAGTTAGTGCCACCATCAACTTTCTTCAACTCCTACCTACTCTAAAACTGTTGAGATGAACATTCAATCAATTGATTCTAAAGTGAAAATGTAACCAATCAAGAAGTTTCCTTCCCGAATTTTCTCTGATCACATCCTTTTTAAGTAGGTAGAAAAATGTAAACAATGACGGCTGAAAACAAAAGTTGAATCCAAATCTTCAGCTTACGAATGAAACAAAATCCTCCTTTACTGAAGACTATAATGGGATGGCCATAGGATCTTGAAAACCATGACATATCATTTCTTCTTGATGAGAAAAAACAGAAAGAAAAGCTTCCTTTGCAAGTGTTTGTTGCTCTTGCTCTGTTTCTTTAGTTTTGAGAACATTCTCAAATGAAATGGCAGCAATAGGTTTGTCTACTCTTTCGTGCATATGAACAAAAATATTCATACATTATTGAATGTATTCAAATGTGACATCCATATTATGTGCATCCTCTTTTTCATCAAACAATTCTGATTTGGTTTTATTAAACTTCTGGAAATTTGCTTGAGGACTGTCATTTTGACATTCAAATGAATGAATGAAAATAAATTCTTGTTCATAATATTCTTGTGAATGTGAAGAGATGATCTCACGTACTATTTCATAGTCTAAAGTTCCCATAGACACATTTTCAAAACCTCCATTTGTGTTGAGTCCATTTAGAAATTGAACCACCACATCATTTTTAGGGGAAGAAAGATAACTTTGAAACACTTCATTTTGTTGGAAACATTGTTGAATGTCTATATTAGTTTCAGGTGAAGGGAAATGAGCTTGAACAACATCTTCTTCTTCCTTTTCAGGCTGACATCCGAGCATAGGCTATAAATCTGATCTAAAATAACCTTTCATGTGATCAACAACACAATTATCAAATCTGTGAGAATTTTGTTTACTTTCTTGATTTATGGAACTTTCCTCAGACTTCCCTACTTCCCCTATCATCTCCCAATTTTCTAAAAAGGAGGAAAATCATAATGGAAGATAATCCGTACTTGCAAGTCCACTTTTATCTTCGTATTCACCATCATTCCTGGATAATTTCTGACTTGAGATATCACAAACATTTTTCTTCAACAATTTGAAAGAAGTAAAACATAGTGGTAAAGTTGTTTCACTTGAATCAATACCTTCTCCATTCTCTTCGTTGTGGTCATATTTATGAACATGCTCATCTTCAACTAATGGTTGTATTTTTCAACTAATAGGATCTTCTACATACCAAGTTATGGGATCACCAATCACATGAGAAGAGAGCTGCAATATCTTGTTAATTTGTGGCGTTGGTTTAGTGTGATTTTGCATCAGCACGGATTAGTTTTCCTCAATAATGATCTTAGAATTTTCTTTCAACAATTTAAATGCAAAAAAACACAAAGGTAGAGAATTCTCTCCAGTTGATCCAATACTTTGCTCTCTGTAACTGTGATATGTAGATTGAATTATCTCACTATACTGCTGAAAAATAACATCTTCGAGATCATAATCATCCTCATATTTTTCATATACAAGTAAATTACTAACATATGCAATGTCATCTAGCAGGAACAAACTTGGAACATCAACATGTTCTTTAACAAACTATTTTGTAAACTCATCTTCTTAGTTGTCTATAAATGAATACATAAAATAATCAACCTCTTGCTTATAATGGGATGGATAAGAAACTAAATCAACACCTCCTCTTTTAATAAGTGGAATATAATTCTCTGCAAAATTGTTGGCATTGGGAAATTCAAGAAGACCCATGATATTGTCGATTCTATGCTCAGGGTTCCAATCAACTATTTTTTGTGCATATTCACTTTCATTTTCTTTAGCATCTAACCCCTTATCTCGATTCTGGTCACATGCTTGGATATTTTGTTGAATTTATTGAGCATCATTGAAAATTTGTTGTAAGGACTTAGTTTTTCTTTCCATCAGGAGGAAAGACAGATATGGATGAAGAGTAGTTGCATAATGGAAAATGGAAAGAGCTTCGATGGGTTGAATGTATTTGAACAAATTATAATAGATACTGGAAAACCTTTTATTGAATATATAAATAGCTTCATTGCTCTACCTTTCCAAGGCATAGAACTCAATGAGTTGTAGATCCAAATATTTATTCTTGCCCCAAAACTTTAAAAATACATTCGTCAACTCCTCCCATGAGCTAATTGTCTCTAGATGCAAATGTTTGAACCATTCTTTGGTGTCCCCTTTCAAGGATTGAGAGAATTCCCTCATACAGACATCATCATGGTAAATCTCGAACAAATCTACAAAATTTTCAAACCCTTGGATGTTCTTTTCAGCTAAGATGCCATCAAGTTCCCCATCAAACACAGGTAGATACTCATAGTATTTTGGAGGGAAATCATGGAGAACTTGGGGTAACTTCAAGGGTGCATATATATGTTGAGACTTGGAGGACATTGGACCGGGTACAGGGGAAGAAACATTAGCGTTGGCTTCATGGGGCCCATCAAATTGGTCATGGTCATCACATGGCCCAAATGAAAAAATTTCATCAAAATCACTGATACAGTGAGGGTATGCATGTGAAACTTTAAGAGGAGGATATATAATTACAAGTTTTTCATGATCATCATTAAAATGCAATAGGTAAATAAAAATGTGTTTGGCATGTTCAAGGAAAGAACAGAGGTAACTTATAACAAATAGTAAAATGMTTTGGAAGAAATCCCATTTTAAGTACCTGTTTTCCTCCATGATATCTTTTCACACTTCTGTYAGGGGATCTCATCTTTAGTGGAGTCTCCAGATTATATTTGGAGTTCGTGTGGAGCCACCAATGATGTTTTGAACTCTGGATTTTTCATCCCCAGTGGAGTCTCCTTTGAAATTTCAAATTTATGGATTATTCTAACAGTGGAATCACCTTCAAACTAATTTTTTGATGTGTGGAGTCGCCAAAGCAGGAATACAACCAATATGTGCCTAAGCGTCTGCTTCTGTCATACCTTAGAACTCAACCATGTTGTACTTTTCTAGGGAAAAGTTATCAATTTCATCCCCAGCAAGGACGCCAAAATGTTAGCACTCTATAAATTTTGTCCGGCTAAATAGACAAACGACAAAGGTAATTGTTTCAACTAGATTTAGAGATGAGGCACTAGCCTGCTCAACTCAGAGAGGTATCTCTTGTGTCACTTGATGTTTCTATGGAAATTGGTGGCTAGATTTGGTTTGTTTGTCGTAGGGTTGTTGAGAGAATAGATATGGCATTTGGTCTATGGAGTCGAATATGAACAATGCATTTACAAGTTATGATAACTATCAAGAGGAAAAGGCTAAATGAGGCACTGAGTCTGAGTCTAAACTCAAACTTTTCATGGTAACAGAGGAAAGGGAAGAACATATAACTATATCAGATCATAATTGAATGAATTCTGACCTAGTTAAGAAGAAAACCACATGAATTTAAATTGCTAAGTCTAAAGCACCATCAGATGAATTCCAAACTTCTAAATCTCCAATTTAAAAGAAGAAACTGTGAATGTGATTTTAGGGACACTAGAATTACATACTAAGAAAGGAAACAGAACTCATGTCACTACCAATTATAACCTTTTCATAAATAGTTCAAAAATTGCTTCTGCATTATATATTCAGTTTAGCTCCATAATTTTACAAAAAACCTTCCTGCTACAAGGGCAGGATCCTATTTCCCTCATGATTTCTATATCCTCGGGATGATATATATAGAGGATTTACTGTGGGATTCAAAATGATTAAACTCCCTCATAGTTCTAAAGATAGAGTTCAATTACAAAAAGAGTGAAGTATAATGACAATTTTCCTACATTACAGGGATCGTTACGAACATGTCTGACATATCCAAGATTTTTATTTGAACACCATATGTCCAAAATTTTCTAGAATGTACTCAATTCTACTTGAGAATTCATTCTAGCTTGGTGATTTCTTCCCTTAGCATGGTCAACCAGACTAGTTGATTTTCCCCAACGCTTTCAGCTGCTTCATTTTTTATTTATGCCTTATGTCATTTGCTCCACCTCTTCTTCACCACTTGATTTTAGAGTCCATCCACGTGTCCATTGATGATTATATCCCTCATGATAGGATTTAGTCTGACCTTTTATTCTTGTTCTATCATAGGGTCAGTATGGAATTTGGTTTCTAAAATATGTGCAATCGATCTTTCTTTCTTATTTGTTGATAAACTCGCCATGTTACTTGAAAACCCTATTACACTAGATATTGTTTGATCACCTTCATTCATGTCTTCCAATTTTGTAGACACCAATGTGTTCCCTAACTCTACAAAAATCAGAAATTTGATCCAGTTGGGGATTACTTCACTTATGAATGAGATGATGATTTCCTGGAGCATAATAATTCCATTGATACTTGAAAATCGGTAGTTATCAAGTTCCAATCATTAATCATTAACAATATTACTTGCAGGCACGTTGGTTTACCATGCTCGGCCAATCCATTTCAAAAGATTAGCCTTTGAGTTCATTATCCAATGGCATTCCCCTGACATCGCACGGTTGTGAAGTACCTGAACAAGTGGTGTGCATTGATTTGACCAGTTGTCGCCCTACCCTACATGAATCATTGATTTGATGTATTAGAACACATGACATCGGGGATTTTGGGAAATTTCTTTTAGGCAGACTTCCTTTTGCCCCAATATACCTCTAAGGGTGCCATGCATCCATGGATGACACCATGGTGTTTTCCCCGGCCCACCCTCGATCAGTTAAGTCTCGCGTTGTTTCACTACCCAATATGGGTCTCAACCATTGATCCGGGCTGACCCAATATCTATGGTCTGTTGGGTCCTACCACTTCTGTGTCCCTGTCAATATAACTTTGTCTGCCAAATGGGTTCTGACCTATCGGTCTAACCCCTCTCTAAATGATTATCCTTTGAGTTCATTATCCAGCGGCATTCCCCTGACATCACACAGTTGTGAAGTACCCGAACGAGTGGTGTGCAGTGATTTGAAAAGTTGTCGCCCTACCCTACATGAATCATTGATTCGACGTATCAGAACACATGACATCAGGGCTTTTGGGAAAATTCTTTTAGGCGGACTTCCTTTTGCCCCAATCTACCTCTAAGGGTGCCACACATCCATGGATGACACCATGGTGGTTTCCCCGGCCCACCCTCGATCAGTTAAGTCCCATGTTGTTTCACCGCCCGATATGGGTCTCAACCGTTGATCCGGGCTAACCCAATATCTATGGTCTGTTGGGTCCTACCACTTTTGTGTCCCTGCCAATATAACTCTGTCTACCAAATGGGTTCCGACCTATCGGTCTAACCCCTCTTTAAATTTATTTGGCACTTGGATTCTGGGAAATCGTTATGGTGATAATAGGTAATATAACCATTCAGGCTATGTGTCTACAACATTTTATCACTGAGTTGGGAATTCAGTTTCATCAGTCGATCATCATCTAGTGTGAAAACCAGAGCACTCTGAAGTTCTGCAGAGATCCGGTTTAGAGGAAGCGGATGAATCACATCGATATCCACATGCACTACATCCGGGACTTAGTACATGAGGGGATCATCAACCTGCAGTTTTTTCCTTCAGCAGAATAGACTACAGACATATTCACCAATACCTTCACTAAAAAGAAGTGACATTCTCTGTGTAGTGGTCTTGGATTGAAGGACAAAATTTCCTAGAAACTATCAGTTCTTCTTTTACATACATTGTACTTTGAGGGGGGGGAGGGCGTTTCCCATGAGATTTTCCCTCTTTCCTCGCTTTATTTCAGTGTATCTTTTGTACTTGGATACCTAACATGGCCTCATTGTTCGGGACCCATTCTTTATTTTCACCATAGTGAGTTCAGGGGGGGTTTTGGAGTTACTTAAAACACACCTAGTATTTATTTTTCCTGAGGTTTTTCCTATGTTTATTGGTAATTATTCAATGTCCTATATTTTAGGAAGAATATTCTCTTCAGTTTTCAGTTCAGTTTGATCATTTTAGTGGAGTCTAGATGCTACATTGGGATTATCACCATGCAACATTGGGATGATCACCAACTAATGCGCATTTCCCTTGGGATCATCACCAGACTGGCACATTACTCATGATTCCTTGATCTCCTCCTCACTTCACTTTGTTTCAGTCAGTTAACTGAAGGCTGATATACTAGTTAAGTCAGCTAGGTGGTAGTTCACTCCCGCAACTACCCGAGAGACTAGACTAGGTGGATGTTTACTCTCATAATTATTGGTGTTTGTCCAAATAACTCTAGACCACCACTATGGTGCATTGGATTCTCCTCCAATGTGCATTGGTTGAATTATACATAGTATATCGTGTGTAAATTATCATTCATTCATTTGGTTAATGAGAATTCTTCCATTCTTTCTCTCATGCTCCTCTTTTCTTCTATTTTCTCTACAACTGTGTATGTCAATTCCTCTCTAGATCTATTCTATGGAGGTTCAACACATTTACAAGTGGATATATTGCAATGAATCCCTCAAACACTTTAATATTTACACAAGGAAATGGCCTCAACTCAGTATTACAACCATTTTACTTGACACACATCACCAACTCATGGTTAATTTGTTGGTTTAATGACACATATTTAATTTGTCTCACATTCATTTATTTTTTGTTTGGATGAGCTCAAGAGCTCTGCTCAAGATACCTACCTGAAACCATATGGACGATAATGGCTTGTGTCTCTCACACCTAGTGGTGGTCTTGGTTTTTCAATGACCTACAAAATATGGATATGGATCAATGATTCACTCGAAAGGAAAGGTAAGAAACCATATATGCATGTTTAATCATTCACAATGTCTATGTGTTGGTTTGTTCTGAGTCTTCATGGCCAAATCCATCACTCTATCCATTTTATTCTCACTATCATACCCTAATATTTGATTGTCAAGAGTCATTTTTTCCATGTTATACGTATGGTTTTATTTTTAGTATTTAATGACCATGTTATGAACATGACCTCTCTTATCCTCATTGCATTCCATATAGAAGCCATGTCATTCAACCCTATCACCATGATCCTCTCTCTTTGAACTCATTTCCATATGAATAATAGTTATGAGCAATTTGTCAATGAAGTTGTAAATACAATGTGCACCCAACCTCTCGTATGGCCTTAAGTATGTATACGTTATGTTATGTTTAAAAATCCATTTCAGTATGTAGATGATTGTATATTCATGGATATATGTTTGGCATCATATGAAAAAAATAAGAGATGTCTCAAACCCTTTAAATCTATGCATGAATTTTTATATTTGAAATGATGTTGGGTTTGTTCTTAAAAGTTATGTATGGCTAAAATAGGTTGAAAACGTTTATATGTGCATCTTAAATATAATAAGAATGTCACTTCATCTCTATTGTACGTCACCATAAATATCATGCCTTTGTTACATGTTGCATATGTCTCTAAAAGAGTATTGAATTTTGTTCCCTCACTCTATTAACCCGATAGCCTACATGTTGGTTATTAACACTCGATTTTAGTAAACAAATTTGATATTTGTGTTTAGTTTTAAAGATAAATGAGTTGTTGAGTATATTTTTCATCCTATGTTTATCATTCTAATTTGGTTTGTGGGTTTGGTTCGTGATATACATAGAACATATCAGCAGTGGATATTTGTTTTGTTTTTTGTGGTTATATATATATATATATATA
>JZKD02S1715662.1:694252-705919 GCA_000966675.3 Picea glauca | reverse complement strand
TTATTCACTTTTATACTTGAAGTGAAATACACTTTACAATTTGAGCATGAACTTTTTCAAAAAAAGTAACAAAAGAGAGACTTGAACTCAAGACCTCTTACTTAATACGGCAACTTTTAACCAAACGGTCCAGCAAAACATATTATATTTTTTAGGAAGAGGATTGGGGGTGTTGTTTTTTTTGTTGTGGAAGACGGCCTTGGAGAGCGTGCTAAAAAAAAACTCCTTTCACACAAGAAAAAAATTTGCTTCTCGATGACAACAAGGGTTAGATCTCGGTTATCTTACTCGGAAGATGCACATGTTCCTATATGTTTATGATTTTCCAAGATCGCAAAGGGCACGAGGAAAATAGCATACGCAGATATAAAAGACTAGCAACCCAGAAATAAATAATACAAAACCGAAATAAAACCAAAATAATTCTCTGCAAAAATTTAAAAAAATGTGTATGCAGGCTTTATACCTTCAGATCTGACTGAAATGGTTGTATATTGGGCAAACGAAAACCTTTTCGAATGAAATGAAAAGTGTTCCTGAATGAAACGATCACTCCGGAAGCAATGGAATAGTCCTCTCATCCTATAAATGTACAAAAATGATATAAAATGGAAATGAGACAACTCGGCTTCACAATCTCGATCTACAACAGGAGGGGCTATTCAAACAGGCTCTGATACCATGTTCGAAAACACAGGTATTCAAACATAGGACGAACACATTCAGTAACCACTAACACCTTCAGGACGAACACCTTCAGTGATCAAATATCAACACACCAATGTTTTCACGTGGTAAAACCCCTACGAGGAAACATCCACGGCCCCAGCCAATGCGGCCACTTGGAGCAGTTTATTAATGAAAAATAAAAATATTACAGAGAGATTTTACAAGAGATTTTATCACAATCAATCATCGACAAATGACCCTCCATGCTCTTTAAATAGAGACCATGGACCAATCTGGTGCTAATCCACGGATCAATGGCCATTAATATCGAGGAGAGTATGAACCATCGGATCACTTTATGTCGGGAACATATCGTGACCGTCAGATTTCCTAACTACAAATGCATACTAAACAAACACACTAAGAAACAAACTTTTACCTAACGACACATTAGACCAAGTAGATCTTAACTAGCTCCTAAGTGTCTAAATATCCTAACAAAAATTTCCAGATCCCAAGTTCTTCCTTCTCCTAAAACTTTATCTTCCTACTCTCCCAAAAAGAATCCTCTCCTCACAACATGAAATCCCTCCTTATCCCCCATCCACCACCTTCCTTTCCCAAAGGATTTCTCCTCACATCATTTCTCCTAACATGCATTATCCCCCCTTAACTTTCACTCCTCACCCATAAATGCTCTACCTACTATTGTCCTTTCCAGCTGTACATAATCACACACATTCCTAATAATAATGATTTCCTTTATTTAATTATAATATATAATTCACTAATTAAATCATAATAAAATCTAACTTAATTAATTAATATAATCAACTTAATTACCTTAATGAGTTTAATTACTTTAATTAAATTCATTACATTAATGAATTTAATCATTTTTTGTTAGTTTAATCCATTTGGAGTGTTACATACACCCACCCTTCAAGAAACTTCATCTTGAAGTTATGGTAATTCGCAATATAAGAATAATAATAGCATGGTTCATACATCTAGATGAGATAAGCAAACATCATTAATTCAATACATTCATAAATACTAGTGTACATGCACAAAGAATGTATGTGTAGCTGGTGTTAGTCCTCGAACAAACTATAACCTCTTACCCTTGATTTTTAGCCTATGCTATCAAAAACTCATTCCTACCTTCTCAATTCCAAAAAAACATGCCTCTTTACACCTATTTCTATTAAGTTCCCTATACACTTCTCTTTTATGATTTTGGGTGTTTTTTGTTTTTCTTGAGTTTGTTTTTATTTGTTTCTAGTAAGAATGATTTGATATTTGCATAGTTTGAGAGTGTCTCATCAGAATTCAAGATTAATTTAAATTTTCTAAAGTGTAAAATAGAGATAGAGTCTCTACAAGAATTCTGCCATTCTTGTAGAGCCTAAACTCATCATGATTTTTAAAAATGTTTGGGATCCTGAGGATCGTGTTAAGTTGTCAAAGGACTATGCAGAGAATCTTACAACATTTATAACTCTTTTTCAAAAATGATGATTCGACTCAAGATAATGATCTAATGAAAACAAGTTTGTAGCTACCAGTACATACATCAACGTGGGTTTTAGGCCACGATTTTGAGCATTAGAAATTAGGATTTGATTCTTGTCTATCAACATTTTGTAAACCGAAAAAGCATCTCCATATCTATTGTACGTGCAGGGATTTCTTAAGCCTGACTCTTGAAACCCTAGTATTTGCACTGTTACAAGGAGATCGCAGTCAACATGATGGTGCCCAAGAAAAGTGGCCAGGTTATTCATTTGGAACCGATAGGCGAATTGTTGGAGGCATATCCTGAGATTTTTCATAAATTTGTTGATGCTGGTTGGTTCGAATTTTGTTGTAATTTCTAGCGTTACGATGAGGATGTGTCGATGTTGTTCACTCAAAAATTTGATGGTTTTAAAACTCAGGTGGGGAAAGTATTGATCTACGTTACAGAGTAATCGATAGGGGTATCATGTCACTTACCTGTGCAGGGTGAAAGATGGTGGAAGAAATATGAATTATCTGCAAACTTGTACAAGCAATTTTTATTACCAAAACACCATGACCCCGATTGGAGTCAAGGGATCCGGTGTAAATGGCTAAAGGAAGAATGGAATGATGTTTTGAAAATACTCCAGAGGTATATAACAAGAAAGGGAAGGTATTATTATGCTTATCGTTACCATATGAGAATTTTTATGCATTTAAATGGAGATGTAGAGATGAGCTTGCCCTTTTATTTGCTAAAGATTTTAACCAAAATGGCCAAGTGGGTGCAGAATAATCATGGAATTGCTCATAAAATTTTGTTTCATCAAGGTTTGATCAATATGTTGGTCATGTATGCATTGAGAGAAGTTCGAGTGTCCTGGAAGTAGTTACTGGCCTCTTTAGGGTTTGTTGAACTAGATCCAGAACAAAAGAAACCTAAAGCTCCAACAAAGAAAATAAATACTTCAGGAAGATCTACAAAATTGTAGAAGCTCTCCCCTATAGAAAGAAGAACCATATCAAGAAAAAGGAAACTTGAATCACAGCAAGAGGAAGAAATCAAGCTGGAGCATGAATCCTCTATTTCAAAACATGAGCTTGCAATTTTTGACAAGGTATATACAAGGAGAATGGCTAAGCAAAGGACATAAAAATTGCAATAAGTGAAATCTGAGCTTGAAACAGAAACTGATGGTGCACCTATTGAGAATCCCCCACAAGTGAAACAATGTAAAGGTAAAAAAGGCAAGGGTAAATAGACTATAAGCTATCCCAGTAGGCCTTAAACAAGAGCTACAAACAAATTGATACTTAACTTAAAGGCTCTATTTAAACCCTCTCTTAAGAAAGATAATATGATCATTTTAGATGATGATATCACACACGAAATTCATAAGAAGACCAGAAAGTTGAAGAAAAAGAAACAACATGTTCCAACAACTGAATATTATCTCTTAGATGATAAGACTCCTGGAATCACCAAGAAATAAAGGATAACAATCCATACACTAAGGGAAATGCTAGAGATGACTGAATTTTATATGGAAAAAGGAGCACCTAGTTTTCATGAGTCTGCAGCAGAAGACATTGTTGCGAAAAAAATTGCAAAGGTGCATAAGAAGGAAAGGAAAACCAAAAAGACCAAATTGTTTATTGATTTAAAAAGACCTGCACTGGAAGAAATTCAAGAAGAACCTGTGCTACAAGTAGAGAAAGAGGAATATGTGATACAAGAAAAGCAATAAGAACTAGTAATTGGGAATAAAGATGTGTTTACACCTAAATATTATGAGGCCAATACTGCATACCTGAGACAACAAAATCATAAACTTGTGGTACAGAATTCCATATTACAGGCTAAAGTCCATAAACTAAAATAGAAAGAAAAGAAGACTCTACGAATTCTGAAATAAAATCTCTAAGACTCCAACAAAACAATATTTTTTACAGAATTCTATTTTGCAGGAAAGATCTAGGGGACATACTTCTATTCAACTATGAAAATTCTGCTTAGACCATGTCAGTACACAGGGAACCATTTTGATTCATAAGGACAGTTTTGGAGCTCTTCTATGATAAGATGATAAAACCTTTTGAGAGATGAAGGACTTTTTTCCAGCATATGCATGTTTGAGGAGCAAATTATTCCAGCGCATCTACTTGGAGAAGTTACTGCATATTCAAATTTTCAGGTCAAAGGATATCTTGTGAAATCATAATCTAGACGTAGGATCGGGTCTTTTCATAAAATCTAGGATTTTTTTTTTTATGTAATAATTGAATAGAATGTGATCCCTATATGTTAGCCAGATATCAAGGCTAAATCAAAACTATATCTAGATTTTAGGATCTAGGGAAACCAACTCTATGTATAAAAAGGAAATGTGTTGACAGAGTTGAGGGTTCGCGTTTAGTGGTGATATGGAACATATTCATCTATATTGTATATCTGGAATCTGCTACATATTAAACTCAAGGGAAAAAGCATTTTGATGGTTAGAATATCTCATTCTTTTGTTAAATTTCATCTCTTTACTTGAATGCATTTAAATATTTTCAAATCATTTGATTTATTTTGTTTATGTTGAATACCAGTGAAGTTTTAATTGTTTGCTCAACTGTTACAAAGTTTGTATTCAAGTAATTATTTCTTGTTTTCTTAATGATATTTGGAAATTAATATTCTTATAGGTAAGTGGACAGATTATAAACTTGCAACTTCCTTTTTCTTCTATTTAAATATATTTTCCTGGATTATCAGAGTAATTACCATTGACTAAGTGAATGTGGTGGAAACTTGAATTTGTAATCAGAAGCTTATGTTTCCTTATTCAACCACTCCTTGACCCACAAAACAACCTATAAATATAAAAATACCTATAAGCATAAACCATTGCAATGATGGAGGTACTAAGGTGCCCTAGATTGCCCTTAGCAGTCAAGGACAACTTTAGGGACTAATAGTTGGCACATGCAAAGCTCATGCATGTACTAATGAAAATAATAAACACATCTTATGTGATTCTTGTATGCTTCCAATCCAATTAGGAATGCAATTAACTTCATAATGAATAAATCAACCATTTACAATATTAGCAAAATCCTTCAATTATAACAGTTTGGCACAAATGAAACATTTACCTAGATGATTGTAATTTAGTTAAGCATTTGATATTAAATAACAAAGAGTAAGTTAGACATTTTTATATAAGATTAAAACCCCACACACTCTCAACTACTACTAACACCCTACCTCTCTAACATACTTCCATATTCTATCCCTATCCTTCTTCTATTTGACTATCCTAGAGCATCAACTATAATACCTAACTCCAAATATAACCTATAAGTAGATGTGTCAACTACCTTGACCAAACTTCCCCAACAAGAAATTGGCAGTCATCATCACACATCTAGGGGAGCGTGAACTAACATCGTCCTCCCATGACTCTAGGTTTTGGAGGATACATGGTGGGAAATACCTCCACCCCTCTTGATAGAACTAGAGTCAACAACCTATCATGGACCAGACGGTGGAACTGTGTTGTTGGGAATTTCATCATCAAATATTCAATTTCAAGCAGTCCCGCTACCTAAAAAACGTACACTTTCCCACATATCATAACAATGCAGCTGAACCAACATAATTTAACATTAAATGATTCATATCATATTGTTTATTGGTTGATGTTCACAACATCAACCATTTATTATCATCCTTCTTTGGCTATTACATAGCCCATTAAATATGCAAGTTAGTTTATAACACAAACTCTTGCATATCCATACACTATTAACATGCAATTACATTTAACCATATCATTAACTGGGTATCCACGTACCAATATATTTCAAATTCAAATTTTCATGCTAGAAATAGATCACATAACATCCATCATTAATCACATAAAAATAAATATTCATAGTATTTACAGTAAAATAGGTCCATATGTTCAAAATTTGAAGTGTCAAGTTATTAGTGTTCCACAGATAATAAACAAATGAATATACGACTAGGACATAAGTAATTCTAGTTGCCTAAGTCAAAATGGGGCATTACATACACCCACCCTTCAGAAAACATAGTCCCTAGGTCGTGGTAAAAAAAGTGAGGGATTATCTCATCATATGGTCTCTACATCCTCCCAAGTAGAAAATCTTGTGCTATATTGGTCCCATTGGACTTTCACTTGATTAGAAATATGTTTAGGGTAATAATATATCAATTGGATACCCCTATTTAGTAGACCTCCATTGTGTCCAAACTCAAATTTTACTACCACTTGTGATTTAGTTAATGTTAAGAACACTTCTCTTACAAGGTTATTCTTCCCAAGCTCCATGTAGGATTCACATTTTTAAAGTATATCCTATTCGTTGAATACCAATTAAAACCTTAGCTTATTGTTGGTTTCCTTGTTAAGTAATTCTCATATTGAGATTTATATAAATTTCATTAAGCCATGCATAATCCCACTTAGAATATCTTGATAATTATAACCAATTATCATTGATTTGATTATCACTCTAGCTTGAGTGATACAATACATACACTATCACAAAAGTTTCCCATGCTTAGGAACATTGACTAATATATTGTTAATTAATCACTATGTGAAGCAACCATTTCACTCATTCTCTAGTCATTATTCTTAATTAGTGACGTCCTTGTTAAGTTATAAAGATAATGTTGAGTATATGATTATCTTCATCATAGTTGAAGCACAATATTCTTTATGGGTCTCCATTTTGACACCTTTTTTTCTTCCTTTATGACCTATGATATCCATATATTTTTCCTCTTCCATATGTTAGAGATTCATTACCTACCTTATTTCAATTTTCCTAAGGTATCTACATATTTTCCATTTAATTATCTTGTTTCCTCTTTATATGATATGGATTTTATGAGCAGAATGAAATGACTACAGATTATTAACCAGTGCTTAACACAAAATAACAGAGATACAGTAAAATTGGTTTTCTATTCAATAACTAAATAAGTTGAAACTGTAAAATGCAACGGAAATAAGCTTGTTGGAATGGTGGCGGCTTATCTCTGAGAAGAGATGTGACGGTTGCACTCATTCGCAAGAAGATGATTACAATGAGGCTCTAAAGGAATTTTTAAAATAAGAAGGAATGCCAAAAAATTTAGACATCCAAAAACCTAACCCTAGGAGATGAAGCGCCAAAAGTCGTGTGGACCCCATTTGGGTAAGTTAGTACATCAACTTCCCGAGGTCGTAACTTTTGTATACGATCTCTGTTTTAGGCGTATGATAGCCCGTTGGAAAGGTTTCATCAAGGATATTAATTTTAGGTGCAATATATAAGGAAATTCCATATTTCAAATCTTTTTTCCCCAAAAAAATACATCGTTTAGGGCCTCAAAATGGCTCCAGAAGTGAAAATTGCTAAAAATAGTAAATTACCAAAATTGCCAGAAAACTGCTTTGAGCCAATTGGAAAAGGTGGGGGGCCACCGATATCCACCTGGATCAATCCTCCCTCCTTAGGAAGCAATGGTATCCATTGTGTTAAGGTACCCCATCAGATGAGGAAATTTATGTTGAATTTGGCCCCAGGTGAGCCACTTGCCTTGGTGTAGGAGCTGCCCTGCTTTGACGACTCGATAAAGCTGGATCCTTTGCCATCGAGTGCCCTTGATATTTGTGTCCATAATATGATCATTAGAATCATGTTGTATGATTTCTAGGTTGAGATTTTTTGGTGTCAGTTGTTCTGCTACCTCTGAGGTGTCCAATAATGGTGGGAAAAAATGGTGAAGGAGATCCACATTGAACATTGGGTGCAGGACAAGGAAAGGAGGAATGTTGAGCTCAAAATAATTATCCCCCACGACCTTGGTGATGGTGTACGGCCCATAACAGAGTGGGTGAAGCTTCCTATGAGGTCTTTTAAGGCATTCTTTCTGCAAGTGCAACCAAACTTTGTCACCCACCTAAAACTTATGTGGCACCCAATGTTGATCATGGAGTTATTTGTACTTATCATTGGACTTTTGTAGGATATCCTGAACCTGTTGGTGGATGTGTTGGATCCACTCAATGAACTGGGTGGCTTTGTCAGCTTCATTTGGAGCAGGTGATGAGTCAGTCAAGGTGATCACAAGGGGAAGTGCAACATCTATGGGACACAATGGTTGGAATCCCAACCCCACCTAAAAGGGGTTGTGGTCAGTTGAGCTATGCAGGGCTCGGTTGTAGCTATTTTGGACATAGGGAAGGCTCTCATCCCATGTGCGAGGGTGCTTTGAATTATACATGTGAAGGATATGCACAAAAATTCGATTTACGACCTCGATTTGGCCATCTGTCTGGGGGTGGAAGGTCGTGGATTTGGTGAGCTTGGTGTCCAGCAGTGACCAGAGGCTTGACCAAAATGTGCTGAGAAATTGACTATCCCGATCTGAGACAATGGTTTGTGGGATTCCAAAATGTACCCAGACTCATTCAAAGAAGAGCTTGCCAGTGGACTCTGCTATGATGCTCTTCTTGCAAGCAACCAGAATCGTCATCTTAGAAAAGCGATCAACCACCACAGAAACATAGTCATCTCCCCGCTTGGTGGACAGGAGGCTTGACATGTAGTCCATTGAGATGGATTCCCATGGCCTGACAGGAGTAGAAAGAGGGGTGTACAGTCCATGTTTCTTAGTGGTTGGTTTGGCAATAGTTCAAGCAATGCAGGACCTGATATACTTGTTGACCTCCTGTCAAAGTTTCACCTAGTAGAAATGCTTTTGTAGCATCGCCACTGTCTTTTAGACATCGAAGTGTCTTGCACCCGACTGTAGTGGGCTTCCTAGATCAACTTCACTTGCTCGCTTGATGGAACACAGATATGGCCCAAATGACACAACAACCCATCCTGAAGATGGAAATTATCGACAACTGCATTTGCACCCAACATTTGGTAGGTGGTGGCGAAGTTTGGGTCTGTCTCATAGAGTTGGGGCCATCCATAGGTCTCATGGCCACAATATTATATCACTTTGGTGAGTGTCGTGACTGGCGCTCTACTGAGGCAATCAACGATGTGATTGGTGCTTCATGTTTTATACTTGATGTTGAGTTGGAATTGCTGCAAGTATGTGGACCACTTTTGATGGAGGTCATTATGAAATTTTCCTTGTGTCTGCATGAACTGCAGTGGCTTATGATCAGTGTGGATGATTGTCTCCTTCCCAAGAATGTAATGTCTCCAATGGAAGCAGTCTTGCACAATGGAGTACATTTCTTTGTCATAAGTAGGGTACTTATGGAAAGCATATAATAATGTCTCACTATGATAGGCCATGGGGTTGTCATGTTGAGTGAGAACGACGCCCACAGCATAGTCTGAAGCATCTGTCTTGATCTCAAAATGTCCCTGCAGGTCTGGTAGTGAAAGTACTGGGGCTGAGCACAAGCACTGCTTCAAATCATCGAACGCTTGTTGTTGGGACCAACCCCACACAAATTTTTCCTTACCACCACCCCTGGTTATTTGGCTAAGGGCCCATGCAATATGGGAGAATCCCAACATGAACCTGTGGTTGAAATTGGCAAGGCCCAAGAAGCTCCAAATCTCAGTGAGTGTGGTTGGGGCTGGCCAGTCATGGATGACTTGGATTTTGGCTGGATCCACATGTACGCTATGACGATCAACGATGTAGCCCAGGTAATGGACCTTGTCCATGCCAAAGGAGAATTTTTCCAAGTTGGTGTATAACTTGTGTTGTCGTAGGGTGTGCAGAACCTATTGAATATGTTGTAAGTGTTCGATCCAAGTCTTGTTGTAAATGAGAATGCCATCCATATACACCACTACAAAATTTTTGGTGAATGGTCGCAGGATATCGTCCATCATCCTCATGAAAGTGGCTGGAGCATTTGTCAAACCAAAGGGAATGACCAGCCATTCAAAAAGGCCTTCCTTTGACTTGAAGGCAGTCTTCCATACATCTATCTATTCTATCGGAACCTGGTGATAGCTAGACTTCAGATCAATCTTACTGAATTATTGGCCCCCGTGAGTTGATCAAGG
This sequence comes from Picea glauca, assembly GCA_000966675.3. Lineage (NCBI taxonomy): Eukaryota > Viridiplantae > Streptophyta > Pinopsida > Pinales > Pinaceae > Picea > Picea glauca. The sequence continues at coordinate 695,692 of JZKD02S1715662.1, read as the reverse complement.
AGGTCGTCGATTCGGGGAATCGGGTATCGATTTCTGACTATGATTTTATTCAGAGCCCGATAATCAATGCAAAGTCGCTAGGTTCCATATTTATTATGTACTAGCATGATTTGGCTCCCGCAAGGTGATGACATGGGAAGGATGTGCCCCTTGTGGAGCAGTTCTTGGATCTATCGCTTGATCTCATAATTCTCTAACAGAGGACGATGATAGACTGGCCCATTGGGCAGTGGTGCATCAGGGGTTAGATCGATGGGGTGCTTGATCTGGCAATGCAGAGGTACCCTGGTAGGTGAGGAGAAGATATCTGAGTATTCTTTCACGACCTTATCTACGTGCTTCTGCTGTGTGGGGAGATCGGCCACAGAGACCCTGGATGTGGTTGTGATCTTTCGCTTATTCTGAGAGCGAATCATGAAGAAGACAAACTTCCCCGTCTAAGAGGTGACCTTCCAGCATTTCTTAGCAGAGATCAAGGAAATAACACTAGGTGGGACTGCCTCAGGTATCCTGTACAATTTCCTATTCAAAGTAATAATAACACTATGAGGCCTAGAATCATACATAGCATGACATTTCCATAAATAAGGTTGGCCCAAAAGAACATCACAAACTTCAAGAGAAGAAACATCACACAATACCTCATCTTTGAAGGGCTTCATGTTGTATGACAGTTAGCACTATTGTCTGACGTGGATATCTCTTAATTGGCGGAGCCATCCAATGTTGTAGGGTTGTGGGTGCGGCATTGTCGGTAGGGCCAACTGCTTGATTACCTCTACTGATATGAGGTTCTTCTGGCTACTGCTTTCAATGATGAAGTGTAGCAGGGTGCCTTTTACCCACATTTTTGAATGGAATAGGCGCTCTCCTTCTTTTGGCTCATCTGGTTCACCAAGCTGGAGCTTGGTGGTAGCAACGGTGGCACTGGGTTCTGCGTCAATGATATGTATTCCCCTTTTTGGTTTTGGCTCAGAGTTAGAATCCACATTTGATTCAGAGGCTTTCATTTCGGCCACCAGCAAATGATTTGAGCAGCAGTCAACAATGTTATGCCAAGGGCTCTTATGGAAGTCGCACCACTTCCTAGTATCTTTCTTTGTGTTTCCGGTGTCCTTCTTTGCTTGCGGCTTGGACTGGTTGTCCCGATACTATCCATATTTTATTTATCCTTTGTTATATGGGTTGGGGCTACCCTTTCCTGGATTTTGTTGTGAGGGGTTCCCAGGCCCAGATTGCCACATCTTTTGTTTGAGCTTCTGCTCGATTTTGACGGCATATCGGTAGCCTGCACCCAAGAATGAGATGTCTAGAAATTCCATTTCGATCTGGATGTATCTATGCAGAGAAACATGATACTTGAGCACTATATGTCGCTCTGAATCTCTGATGCCCAGCTTGGTGCGCAAGGTATGGAAGATATTTGTGAAATATGGCACT
>JZKD02S1715662.1:639954-658979 GCA_000966675.3 Picea glauca | reverse complement strand
TTACATAATGATATTGGTCAAAATTCCTCAAAATATTGAGGGGAATATTATTTTTGAATGAGGGCGACGAAAGTAGTGTTGAGAGGAGCATGTATGTGCCCTTCCAATCTAGATTCCTAGAACATCGACAAGATATCCTTCCCAATTAAATCATAGAGTCCTAAGAAGAACTCAACCATCCAACCATCCGATCCTAGACCCTTATCCTTTTGAAAACTGTGAATAACTTCGTTATCTTCAGAATTTTCTCAACGAGACTTATTTTTTCTTCCTCATTGAAAAATCCTGGAAAGTATAAAGCCAACCTAAAAATTTCCACCATTGTGGGTCGATCATCTACTTTAAAAAGTGATTGAAAATAGTTTTTCCCCAAATGAGCAAGATCCTCAAAAGTAGAGACATGTTGTCCTTGATTGTTTTTCAAGCTCCATATGGTATTTGTTATCTTCCTCCCTTTTGCAAATGCTTGAAATAATTTTGTGTTTTCATCTCCTTTCTCCATCCAAATAGCTCATCTTTTTGGTCTCCAAGCTACTTCCTCATCCTCTAAAATTTGTCTCTTTTTATTTTCTAGTTGGTAGAGATTTTCTTTTGATTCAGAAGTTGTAAAATCTCCATCTACAAAATCATATATAGCATTCAGAGTTGTTTATGAAGAAGACTAATTCTTACTCCTCTAGGGCTCTCTTTTTTATAATCCCAAGTGATTTTAGCTCGTTTTACATTTTTTATGTTTGCTACAAATTGAATTGCAGCCGCTTCCCCGGAGCTGGGATTAAAAAGTACCCACAGTTCCTTCACGAATACAATGAAGCTCTCATATTTTAGCGATTCCAGGTTGAATTTAAAAGGGCTAGTTGGCTTCCTCATTCCCTGTGCTACCTCCATGAATATGGGAAGATGATCTGATTCTCCTCCCGATCCCACCCGTTTCCTTATTTGTAAGTGGCTTTCCAAAATATTCTCTAAGATCAAAAAGCAATCTAGTCCTTTAGAAATTATTTCTCCCTCTGCTCGTTTATTTATCCATGTGGGGTTTATTCTGACCGGGGCCACATCAATCAGCTTATTCATTTCCAATAGATACTTGAAATAATCTAGTCGAGGATTAGGCCTCGCCTTTGGTCCCCAAACTTCATCAACACCCATCAAGAATTTTAGATCCCCTCCAAGAATTAGGGCATTGAAGTCGAAGAAAGATTTGTTTATAATAGAATCCCATAACAGAGTTCAATCCTGATAAGGCCCATAAAATTTTAATATTGTAAGATTCATCCCTAGTTATGATGAATGTATATCAACACCTAGACCATAATCAAAACCCTATAAATTTAAAAATTTGATCGATCTGATGTTCCATCCCAAGACCAATCCCCCTTATCTGCCCCTGGCATCCATACAGGAGAATCTATAATTTTTTAGAATTGATTCTAGAAGATCAGAAACGTCAGATCCATTCCCCATAGTTTCTTGAAGAAATATTATGTCAAGTTGGTTGGATTCAACTAGCGTTTTATAGAGATTTTTTGGACGAGCTCGCCACTCCGTAGTAATTTAAAGATAGTATTTTCATGGGGGAACCCCTACCGGGGTAGACGATACTCTAAGTGCCCCTTTAATAGATAATTATTTTCCTGCTACAAGATATTTCAGTGCCCTTTTATGGGCCTTATAAAAGAAGGATTTACTCCCCTGACCCGAAACCCCTAAAGAAAGAGGTGGGTTGAGACCAAGCCCCTCATATTTCTTAGAATGAAAGGAGGGAGAGGGAATAGACTAACTTCAGAGTTGGTAGGTGATGGACTCCTCTTCTAAATCCAAAGAAGTCTCGGGCTCCTCAGTGATTTTCAAAGTGGAGGAAGAGGGTAGTTGGGGGGCCAAATAAAAATTATCTAGGGAGGTTCTTCACCCCACGGAAAAAGACTGCAAAACCCCCTCGGATAAATGGGAAAGATTTTTCAAATACCCAATCCAATCTTTTCTTAAGATGGATAAATAATTTATTACAACATTGATGGTGGTATGCGAAATCAAATTACTGCTTGGTTGGGATGGTGAATCCAAATGTAATTCCATTGCTTGTGGATTGTCCAGACATGTAGGGTCTCTGTCACCTACTATTGATAATGAAACCAGAGAGATTTCCCCTGATTTGATTCCATCTGCTGAGGGTTCTTGAATCAAAGCAAGGTGAAAATCCCCTTATCCCTTTCTGATTGAACTGAAATATCTTCTCTTTGAGACGTCGGACATTTCTTGGATGAGATTGAATGTGTATCAGAGGTTCTCCCATGGAATGGAAAGCTACATTGACTAGCATTATGACCGTATTGATGGCACCTTCTACATATGAAAGAAACCCCTTCATAGTCTAATTTCTATTTAAATAATTTGTCTCCAGAAATAAGATTCAACTCTTCAAGAAAACCCCCCCTTATATCTAGGGACACCAGAATCCAGGCAACAACCATCTCTCCTATTTCTAGGAAGGACATATCCGCATCCACAAAGAAACCCAACACATTCCTTATCTCTGAAAAACATTTCATTGTCCAATATTCCATAGGAAGGTTGGGAAGCCTAACCCACAAAGGATCAGCATCTACCCACTCTTTGTTGGCATCGAACATGGGCGACCATTTTTGGAGAATAATGGGAGTCTTATCAATGCTCTGTGGTTGCTTTAAAATCCAATCCACCTCATCCAACATCCTAAACTTGAAACAAAACCATCCTCGAGAGAGGATTCGAACTATAGGAGGCTTACCTACGGCCATTGACCAGGATTTGTCAGCCCATTCATTTAGAAGATTTACATTGAAGCATTTCCCCCTGTCCATACCCACCAATGTTGTTTCTTCCATATCCATAACCTGTGGCTCAGAAATGTCAAGCCCTAAAACCGAATTTTCCTCCCCTCGATATTTTACACTTTTGTTCTTCTGGTGACTTGGGGGAGATTGTTTAGACAAGTACAAGTTCTTTGCTTTCACTAGAGGTTCTACACCCACAACCCTTTCTTCCTAATCATTTCCTAGGGAAACCTCTCCTGAGACCTGAGGACGCGGGGCAGATAAAACCTGAACGAAATCAAGGAAAGTTGCAAACCCAAAAGAACCACCACTACCCTGAGGATGAAAGTTGTGTTGCTCTAGGTGTGTGAAGAAACTAGGAGAATCACTGCCAAAAAGGTACTCTATCGTCACTGACCCCAGAAATCCCAGGTCTAGGGCCCCTAAACCCCCAAAGAGTTCATATCCATAATAAATTCCACAGTCCATCCAGATCAAAGCAAGACAAGGGTCAAGCTCCAAAGGGGCACTAGAAAACCACTAAGAGGGAAACCCACACCAAGAAAAGGTTGATTTGGAACTAGGGGTCCCGAAGTTGCTACCAAAATCAAACCAGGAGGATCCTCCAACAAGGGAGGAAACGATCTTGGAAAACTAAACCCCTCCCCAATTGCCAATCTAGGAGGGGAGGAAACATCGACCTCTCACAACTCCAAGTGTCCAAGATTGGAAAGATGTCACTCTGGCATAGAGAATGACTGACTGAAAACTAGTGATTTCCATATACTTCGCCCTGCCAACATATCTTGGGAATAATCCAAACGAACCTCATCCTCTTCCAACGACAAATGGGAAGTCGACAATGAGGTAGTTACACCGGCGTCCACCATCTTAGCTGAAGCCTGCTACCTAAGACTCTGACCGCAAGCAAGAAGGAGGCACTAAACTAGGGTTTCCTTGGAGGCCTCCATCAGAACCTATAATTTTCAGTAACTTGAATGCACTAATTGTAAACTTTGTAAAATTAAGATACATAACATTTTGTAAACATAGCAAAAAATTAAGACATGGAAATTTAAAGTTTGTTGGCATAGGGGAAAACCCAGGGTTCAACGCTCAAGAGCACACCAACAAAACCCTAACTATCGGCCCTTTCGGCAACACCTGTGAAGCAGATGAAGTCTCACCCGAGGTAGAGGCAGGGGTGGTTGCAGGACTCAGATGTCTACAACCTTAGCTAGGACACAGATATGCGATTATAGCACTTAGCAATTATCTAGCAAGGTTTATCTATCAATATTCAACCCTTACAGCACTTCGAATATAGCACAGAGCATCACAGTATATACTTATATTCAAGAAGACTTAGCACTTATATACAACAATATATATTGGATTCACCAGATCAGACACTAAGTATCTTATATACCATATCTAACATTCATTCATATCTCAGAAGCACAAAGAATAACTAAATCTACTTAATCACATCAAGCACTTAGCCAAGAAGGAGATAAACACATTAGGTCAAAGAACAGAGAAAAATACACACAGTTACCGTGGTTCACCCCCACCCTAGGGCTACGTCCACAAAGTCTTCTTCTTTATATTATCTCGTTCAAGCAATTATAGCACAGAGCTTCAATGACCCTTACTTCGCACAGGACAGTAGATATGCGCAGCTCGCTAGGTCCTTCTTCCTTGCACTTCAGCACAAAACTACAACAACTTGCACTTAGCTTTTCAATCTCCTTACAATAATGCCCAGAGCACTTGCACTATACATTTGATCACACAAATCCAGTTACTAGCACTAAGCCTTTAGCTATACATCACATAGATGTACTACTCTCTACTTACATTGCCTAAGTATCTATTTATAGATTACAAAATGGGCCTAAGTGTGGGTAAACCCATGGGCCGACATCCCTTTCCCGTTACATCAACTCAAAACCCTAAAGGGACCCAAAAATAGGTCTAGTTTCTCTAATTTCCGCTTCGCATTGCGCTCCATATTTGGCAAGTTGTCGCAATCCCAAAAACGGTCAAATATGACCAAGTATTCTTCAAAACTTGGTTAAGGGCCAACATGCCCACAACACTCACCTGTGACTCATCCCGAGTCACTCTGGTCTGATCAATTCTGCCTCGAATGCCTCGAGCTTGGCTCGAGATGCTTTGACCTGCTGCAGTGCGACAGCCTCTTGCTCAGTGAATTCTTGGATCACTGTGTCATTGAGCGGTCCTTCCAGGCGCTATTCTGCAGTGATGACAACCTATTCGAGTTCAGGTCCCTGGCTTTCAATTTCAACGAACAGCTGGCATGCCTTTTCTTGGATTGGCTGAAGCTGTTGGGAAACTTACATCACTTTACTTTGCAACGTATGTACCTGTCGTTGAGTTGTGCATTGTTCTGCGAACCACTTCATTCTTTTGACTGGGAGCAAAGTCTTTATTTGCACTTGTAGTGTGTCTGCATGCTACTTTGTTTCCTAGAGATGTGCCTCTAATGTCTGCAATTCTGGATTCTTTGTGAGGGTTTATAAGTCTGGGACCTTCTAGTGCTCAGCTGCTTACATTCCAGGGAAAAGGTTTTTAATTGGCCAACTGCGCTTCGAGCAGTGGCCTCTCTTAGATCTCTTGTTTCTTGGGGGGTCTCGGCACGGTGCGGAGCTCCAGATCTGTGATGCGTTGTTGGAGTTGCTAGATTACTTCTTCCAATTGGGTCACCTGTTGTGGGAGACGGTCTTCCATCTTCACTTCTATGACTGTCACAGAGTGAAGTGCTTTGTGAACCCTTTCCTGTACTTCAAGTTGCTCTGCTATCAACTGTGCCTTTTCCTCATCCCACTTTGCTTTCAGAGAAATATTTTCCCATTCTGCCTCACTCAGTTGTTCTAGAAGTGCTTTATGTGCTTGCATCAAATCCTGGGTGGCTTTTGTTGTGTCTTCTTGAGATCGTTGAAGGCGAGCTTCGACTTGATCAGCGATCTGGTGTAGATGAGTGGGCTCATCGCCTGTTTCTGATGTTCCGCTTATCAAGGGTGCTGTAGAAACTGCTCGGCTGGACTGGAGTGCCTGTTGCACTTCTTGGAGTTCTCCCTTGATTCGGTTGAATATCTCCTCCTGCTTTGCTTCTTTCTTTTCTACGAACTCTAGTGAAACATCGTTCAGCGCAGCAATAAAGAAGTCGGAGTCATTCGGGGTAAGGGTAGTTTTAAGCGTGGTCCGGGTGGCCTTAGATTTCTTTAGGGAGGAAGGTTTTGGTGGTGTAATCTTTCTTTTCATAGAGGGATCCTCCTCCTCTCTAGGTGGAGTAACCTTACCTCTGATTTGCTCAACTTCTGTGTCGCCTAGCTCATCACCATCACCTTCTTGTGCAAGTGAGATCGAAGTAGTCTTCGTGGACGTGCTAGGGATATCTTCAACTTCGTCGTCCTTCTTAGTCTTTCTTGGCCCAGGTGTATCTGGCATAGCTTCAGGGCTTTCCTCGTTGGATATGTCTGCAGGGTCCGCTGCAACAAGGATGTTCACTGACCATTCCTTGGTAATCTCCTCCAAGTCATCTTCTGTCATCTTGTTGTAGGATTGGAGCTGATGTTTATGTTCATCACCGCGCACTGTAATATAGGCGAAGTGGCGGTCTGCACTGAATTTCATCAAAGGTCTAAACCTATGAAGTACATTTGGGGTGATTTGTGGTGTAGATTGAATTGCATTCTTCAGTTGGTTTAAATAGGTGTGGAAGACAACATTGGACTGCCACTGCTTGTTCATGTCGCTGGAGTACCATAGCGTACAAAAATTTGCGGCTAGTGGTTCAAAAGGTTCGATCTTCGGAAAAGTGAATCCCTCTGGAAGTTCCCAAGCGATGAAAGAGATGAGTATGAGAAACCAAATAAAGTGGAACTCATACCCTTGGTCTTGCGCTCCTCTTCAATCCATCTCTAACTGGTTTACAAGATACTGTGCCCAATTCATCTGTAGTCCCTCGGCGCACTTCCCTGCGAGGTCAACTATGAAGCCAGTCACCTGTGTTGGTCTGTTCTTACGAACTAACTTTCCCATGATCAACTGACAGGCAAGGCGCACTGCGCCACTCTGGATAGAGGCTACCTTGTAGCCTCATGTACCCTTCTCTACATCACCATAAGTTTCTTTTATCCATTGTGCTAGTGCTCAGTCTGAGGTATTTCCTGGGTAAAAGTCTTGTGGGTCAGGGCCTTGCATGCTAAGCCATGTGATCTGATTGATCAAAGTTGGATCCATAGTGATGCGGCGGTCCAACCATAAGTATCCGTCGTGGTAGCAAGACAGCAACAACTTGACACATGCGTTGACTTCCTGGTGTATGCCGAAGTGAGGGATCTTCATTACGTTGAGAAGTGTGGACTGTACGAGGTTCTGGGTCCAGGATTGCGGCACAATATTAGGATTTCCGCCTTTGGTCTTGGTTAATTACTTGTGCGGATTAACATGTTGTAGGTTTTGCGATCTCCAAGGTTAAAATCATTAAATTTCAGTGCTGCGAGCTTATCCTAGTCAACATGTACTGCACGCACCCCTTTCAGAAGATACGTGGTGATCAAGGTGTACTCAAAGTCTTTGGGTACACTGTCGTAGTTAATCTTGCCACTCAAAGGTGGCATGTAAACTGGCAGAATGCGTGGGATCAGCTTGGCGTTTGCAATATCGTCTTTGTGCTTTGTTCTTGTCTCGTTCGTGGTTCTGGAAGGTCCTGCTCCACGAGCAATGGAGGGAGAATCTTGGACTCTTCCTGTTGATGATGCTTGCATGCCTGCAGACATCCTTCTTTCTGACATGACTCTCTCAGCCATTAAGTCAATCAAAACTTCTTCAACTACTTTCTCAACAACGTTGAGCTCGTCTAACATACAAGCTTGGGTCCAGTAGCTCAGGTGTGAAAATGAATTCATAGACTATGAGGAACAGTACGGGAACAAGGCAATGATCGCAGGGTGAATTAATCTCAAGTTTTAGGCTCAAATTCTCATTTAGCAAAAGTATTTTCGATGTGTGGTGCGACGAACTAAGTAGTGAAACTTAGCAACGATCGGCTTGCAATGGATAAGAGGTTGCATTAACTGATGTTCTATCCAGATGGTGTGGTCTAACGGTCTAGTGGTGAGCCATAAAGGTGTTGTGACCCATTCGAAGCGGAAGTCGAATGGTTATATTGGATTCCAACTGCTATATTTATGTGTCATGGCGAAGTGCCATAGGTCGTTGTTCTGATATCCCGGCGAAGCTCGATTCCTGTGATTTTTTGTTCTGCGAAGTTTCCTCTGGAGTCTTCTGTAACTTTTTGATTTTGGCCCTCTTCTTACTTAGCTTCCTATCCTTTTTCCCAGTAAGCTTTATCTCGGTCATTCTTTTTCCATTCTGATTCTTATCTTCTCTTGACATAGTCAGTTCGTGCTACTTAGGTTCTTTCTTCAGATCCAAAGGTAATACTCCTTCATCATATGGATTAGGCATTTCGTTCTTCTATGGTTCCTCTAATGCTCTTATAACTTCGATACCCAAGTCCCTGGTGTTAAATGGCTTAGGTATGTCCTCTTGTTCTTTCATCAAGTAGGAGATCCTTCTAGACATAAATTCCATGAGTTCTTTCTTCTTCTGTTCTAGAGCGTCCTTTTCTTCAGTTCTCTGGATCTGGTCTTTTTCAATCCAGATCCTTCCTAAAAAAGTTGGAAATGGGGCATGGTCCTCAATAAATTTAATAACTTCAAATTCTTCCTCTGTCGAAGTTCCATGGGTACTCATAGCTATCTGGGTAATTCTGCCACATAGGGTTACCATTTTTCCTTTAAACAATTCGATGGTTCCTAGTGAAGGGACCAAAGCAGGCCTTCCTAGGGTTTCCCAAGTGCTTTCTGTCATAATGTTCATTGGTGTTCCCTCATCCAGAGAACATTCAATGTCGAAGTCTCCTATTCTTACTTCAATTTTCTTCTTTTCTTTGAAGATTTATGACAAACTGACATCCTTATGGTCATCTAGGGTTTCTTTTATTTTCAGTAACGTGATCTCTAATTCTTTCTAGGGTTCTTCTATAATTTTAGTCTATTGATCTCCTTCAGAGTTTGTGTGTTCAATATTCATCTTTTCAAGTCTAGCAATCATTCTAGGGCAATCCAATACTTCATGGTCCATATCTCTACAACAGAGGTAGCTAGGGTTTCTCCCAGGGCATTCCTTAGCAAGATGTCCTTGGTCTTCTGCAATTGTAGCAAAGGGTTAATCCTCTCTTTCTCTTCAATGATACCCAACTCTTTTTGTACTGTGCACTAGGATCATAGGGGCTAACCTGCAAAAGTTTCTTTCTAGGGTCTTGCATCCATTGGTTAGTCCAAAAACTCTTTCTATGCATAGGTATAACAAATTTTTCACTATTTCTATTCATATCAAACTTTCTTTTATCTAGCAATGCTCTAGTTTTTAAGCTGAGACAATCAAGCATACCTAAATCCATACGTTAGAAGTAAAAAATTTCACTTATTTGCTTCCACGGGGCACAAAGCTTTCAGATCTAAAACTTGAACTATTCTTACCTTTACTAGAGGTTAGAGCTTATAGATCTTACCTCTTTTTTGTAGAAATTTCTTTCTTAGCGCACAAAGTGTTCAGATCTCACTTCTTTTCTTCAGTATCAACCTCTTTTCTTGCAGATCTGACCTCTTTCCTTCAGATCTGACCTTTATTTCTCAGCACAAAGATTCGCAGTTCAAGTAGAATACTGCGCACTAGGGCAACAGATCTACGCACAGAGCTTATTTCGTACAAAGCTTTTTCTTCTTTATCTCCCAGCAATCACAGTTTCAGGTCTCGGCAATGGAACCATTTGTTGGCACAGGGGCAGACCCAGGGTTCAACGCTCAAGAACGCACCAACAAAACCCTAACTACCGACCCTTTCGGAAACACCTGCGAAGAAGATGAAGTCTCACTCAAGGTAGAGGCAGGGGTCAGATGTCTGCAACCTTAGCTGGGACACAGATCTGCGATTATACCACTTAGCAATTATCTAGCAAGGTTTATCTATCAATATTCAACCCTTACAGCACTTCACAGATAGCACAGAGCATCGCAGTATATACTTAGATTCAAGAAGACTTAGCACTTAGATACAGCAAGATAGATTGGATTCACCAGATCAAACACTAAGTATCTTATATATCATATCTAACATTCATTCCTATCTCAGAAGCACAAAGCATAACTAAATCTACTTAATCACATCAAGCACTTAGCCAAGAAGGAGATAAACACATTAGGTCAAATCACAGAGCACAACACACACAGTTACCGTGGTTCACCCCCACCCTAGGGCTACGTCCACAAAGTCTTCTTCTTTATATTATCTCGATCAAGCGATTACAATACAGAGCTTCAATGACCCTTACTTCGCACAGGACAAAAAATCTGTGGAGCTCGCTAGGTCCTTCTTCCTTGCACTTCAGCACAAAACTACAACAACTTGCACTTAGCTTTTCAAACTCCTTACAATCATGCACAAAGCACTTGCACTATACATCCGATCACACAGATCCAGTTACTAGCACTAAGCCTTTAGCTATACATCACATAGATGTACTACTCTCTACTTACATTGCCTAAGTATCTATTTATAGATTACAAAATGGGCCTAAGCATGGGTAAACCCACGGACCGACATCCCGTTCATGTTACATCAACCCAAAACCCTAAAGGGACCCAAAAATAGGTCTAGTTTCCCTAATTTCCGCTTCGCATTGCGCTCCATCTTTGGCAAGTTGTTGTAGTCCCAAAAATGGTCAAATATGACCAAGTATTCTTCAAAACTTGGTCAAGGGCCAACAAAGTTATTGTAAATGGAATTACTTAGATAATTATATAATTAGCCTCGAAAATTCTTAATCGAGATTGAGTATGATACTTTATATAAGGGATTAACAATAATTTCCTTAGTTGGGAATTAAGGACCTCATACAGACCTAAAACATGAAATAAACCAAACTAAACTTTGACAGTTTAGGGACCATGACCTAACCTAGGATGCAAAAGTTGTAAATGGTTTTGAGTTGGAAAATGCTTTAGAAAACATATTTTTTTTTACAAAATGGATCCAATAGTAGAGCTAATATAGTGAAGAATATTTGGAGGCTAGGTTTATTTCCATTCGGAATAGATTAGCTAATTTTCCTAAAAACAAATGAGAGGCAAAGTAGTGATATATGTTTCTATGAAACTAAAATATGAATAACTAAAATGTATGCTACCATGTTGTGTAATGATAGATGAAATTATATATGTTCAACCACACTAATGATATATTTGGTGAATATGACTTTATGCACTTGGCATAATGAGAAAAATGTGAATAACTAAAATGTATGCTATCATGTTATGTAATGATAGATGAAATTATGTATGTTCAACCACACTAATGATATATTTGGTGAATATGATTTTATGCACTTGGCATAAAATCATCAAGTCATCATTTAAAAGTAAATCATCAAATATGTTGCACCATGATTTGGGGGGTGGAGAGAGATCTTCATAAATATATTAAACATGAACAACAAATACAATCTTATATTTGATAAATGAAACCAACACCTTCATCACCAGAGTCTGAGTTTCTCTTGCCTAGACCACTTATTTGCTTACACTCTACCTATAACCTCCAACTTTACTATGGTTGAGAAAACTATGAGATGTTTTGACCCAACTCAAAATTAGAAATAAATTTAGAACCAAGGGGGCTTTAAAAAGGGGGAAAATAAAAATCTAGGGTTGATCCTCCCAAAATTGTCCAACATATCCTTTCTCTCAATGGTATCTTGTCACTTCTCCCAACAAATAAATCATATTTAAATCAAGGAAATGTAGTTAAGACAATTGGGGATAGAAATTTGAGTTGTACAGATACACAAACTCCATAATCTCTACTCAGGAGCATGCATTTAATGCACATTTATTATTTTTAAACTTTTTAAGGCTCCATCGTGTTTCATAAAGGCAAGTCATGGGAATCCCATGATTTACTTGAAGACAAATTGTAGGCATGAAGTTAATGAAAGAAAATTGTATGCAGGAAGAGGAGAAAATTGTAGGCGTATATGGTCGAGAGTGGCCAAATATGGCTATAGCAAATCCCCCTTAATGTATCAGGTTGGAAGGGAAGTTGATGACCAAACTACATTATAATAGTACGGAGGAATCATACAAGTGAAACCAAGTGGATTCTAGCAAACCCAAGACCAGAAAGGTACCTACAAACAAAAACCAAAGTATCAGATATCTATCTTCCCTAAGGTGGGCATATCCATGCTCAGGTGAAATAATAATGGTTTCTAAATCAAGTACAATGTGGATCCATGAAGTATATATAGAATACAGAGTCATGGCCATGAAAACAAATACATGGTGGATCCATATCAAACTAGTATTGTAGCCATGAGCAAATACACAATGGATCTACATCTCAATATACACTAGGATAACAACCAAAATTGTGTGAAGTACAAAAAGGGTTCCCCAAAAGAACCAATTTTAGTATGAATAGATGATATTGTATAAGAAACTCAAGCAGTAGCATCAAAAAGAAAGCCACCATAGCCCAAGGTCTTCAATCCAAATCCTTCGAGTGTACAAATCTACACCATGTGAATAAATGATCTAAGGTTGAACATGGGAGAAAACATTGGATCACCAATCATTAATGTATACCATTACATGAGGTAACCCATCAATAATGATAATGGGCATAGAGGTACATAGTACATTATAGTAAACGTGAATAGATGTGTTGATGTTGAAAACTTATAGAATCTATCGATCAGGAGTCATTTATGTATACCCATTGTCAATAGAAAAGGAACATGCCATTGATGACTACAAGCCCCAAGGTGCAACAAAATTCTCTAAATCGCATTCCCATAGAAGATGAGTTGATGTCAATAGGAAGAGATCTCCTGGAAGGAGGGAATTAAGGCACCCCCCATCAACCAACACGAGAAAGTATTGGGAACATGTATGATTTGAAGGTCTTGGAAAATAACTAAAAATAACACACCACTGGGTATGACTTCTACATGCACTGGTTGGAAATAACACATGAAAAATTCCCTTTGAGTAGCAATTAATAACAAAAATTACCGATAAAGGCAAGGAAATCCACCAATGATGAAAATGAAAACCAAGGTATAGAACAAATCCCACTATGTGAAAAAAGGTCTTATTGTCGAACACATGGGAAACCACTCGGTTAGCAACCAATGATGAAAGTAAGTGCTAGGGTTAAACCAACTCTAAGTCTATATCCCAAAGAAATATCTTGTAGTCGATAGGAGAATACCCACCAGTGAGAATAAAATGAAGAATCTTACCACACTAGCACGAGTAAGACACTAGTTGTGTTGATGAACTAGAGAAAATTGAGAATAGGGAAGGCCAACACTAGATGGACAAAAGTATCTAAGGAATGGCCAATTCAGGTTAACTAACATCCCTTGAACATAAGCACAATATAATGATGACTCAAGTTACAATTGTCACCAAAATAACCAATGATATAAACTATCAATGCAGGAGACATTGAGGAATTATGCATAATTATTGGAAGAGCAACCAATCAGAGGAGTACAAAACTCATTATCATGTTCTCCATAATTATTGGAAGAGTAACCAATCAGAGGAGTACAAAACTCATTATCATGGTAAAACTTCTAAGGCAATGCTAAAAGACCAATTATAAAGAATTGGCTCAAAATAAGTGCTTTGTTCAAGAATGATATAAATGAATTGTTGCCACATACATAAATGTTATAGAGATATCAATTCTTTCTCCCCTCTCTTTTTTTATAAATATTAGTTTTTTTTTTTACTTTTTCATGTTAGAAAATCCAAAAAAAAATAAAATAATGCTAAAATATAGTGGATGAGATGAGCATCACGGTCATGTAACTATGTTCAAAGAAAATAGAACAGACATATGCAAGAAGAAAGAAAAAGGTAATGTGCATGATATGGACACTCCTAAGTGTGCCTCATCTAGGGTAGGGTAAGTTTGAAATGAAAAACAAGTAATGCAAAGCCAAGTGATAGTTAAGAATTTAAAGGTGTTAACCATAATGCAACAAACTACAACAAAGAATTAAGCAAAATAGTGCATGCAACAATAAGCACGGCAATTGCAACACAAACCAAATATAAAGGTGGGAGTCCCCCATTTGAATGATCATGAGTAGATGAGAAAGTTGAATGAGGTTCATAATGCAATCTCAAACTACAATGGCTCCCAATCTTACCATAAAATAACAGGATGGATGCCAATTGGTAAAAAGGTACTACACTAGGGCTACCCATCCTAGGAAATTTGTTTTTTCAGAGTAGTGCAAATTGTAGATAGAAAATTCTTATGCACCAACATCTATCGGGGTCAACCCTATAGAAAATTCAAGTGGCAAAAGTTTTAAATGCATCATAATAAAGGGGAAGCCTAAACCTATATGCAATCTCTAGAATATACCTAATCAAGTCCAACAATTCATGAAGCATGATACCTAAGAAACCAAGAATCCAACTCAAAATCCTACATTCAAGAAGCAACAATACCAAGATAATACAAAACAAGAAATATATTCAATGTTAAAGGGACAAGATATTTTCAATTTTAATATCTTCAACAATATCCATCTTGATGGTGAATTCTATCCACAAAGACTTGAGAATGACAAAGTCTAAGGATCTATCAAAGAGTTTAGGCTTAGAAAGAAAAACAAATTTGGAATTACTAATAGATTCTATGGAAATGGACTCAATTTTGCAAGGGTATAAAGATCTATTAAAGAGATCAAACCTAGGAACATCAAACTCTAAGGATTTACAAGTAGATCAAAAGATAAACATGAGGATTGGTGACCATAGAAATCAAAATGAGAAAGAAATTATAAGGATATATTACCAAGGAAATAAAACGTAGAAGAAATACTAACTTGTTTCTCAATGATGGAGTCCAAAGACTCAAAAATGTCAATGTTCTAGGATAGTAGAGAGATCGAACTTAAAAGGAAAATCATAGCTAGATTCTATTGCAAATGGGTCCAATCCAGGGATATTATTTTTGGAAAGGACAGAGATATATGAAGGAATGTTAAATATGATCATAGCCTATAGGAGAGATTGATTTAAGGGACAAGCATCATCCCAGAGAGAACATATGTCAGAACATTCACTTGGATTGAGAGAGGGGAGAAGAGGTTCCAATTCCCCCATTGCATAAAATATTTGGTTGATTGTTGAGACCGTGTCCCAAAAAGGAAAGCATGACTACAAAGGCTCCTTCTTAGTAGTAGTTGAACACATGGAATATGAGGCCACATAGTTCACCCATGGAAAGGTAGTGTCTACCAAAAAACTAGAAATATACAAAGGGGCAACATGGTTTAAATTTCAATGAGGAGAAGGATCAAAAAATGCAAGATGATCAATAGTCACAATTTTTATGTTATGAGGAAAATGCATCACACAAAAGAACATAGACACCACACCATTTGTAGCATATACTAATCACACCCGAGGAGCATATTAAAGTCCAATGGATCTTTCATAATTATAACATCAACTAAGATAGTATTCCCACCTAACAAAATAGGAAACTAAGGAAGAATCCTTAAAGGTTCATTAAGTCTTCTATCAAAGGCTAGCAACTAACACAAGGTTGGGAGAACCTAAACCTTCCAAACCAAAATGGGATAAAATACTGAAAAAATCTATTTCATCTACAATCAAAGGAAACAATCCTAGAGCTTGGAGGGAGCATGCTCAAAGTAAATGAAATGTCACCCTGTCAAGAAGGTTCTAAACTAGAAGTAAGGAAAACTTGTTCGATGGTCACATCACTCTTCAAGGGAAGATAAATATTGACTAAATATTACATCTTCTCAACCACTTCATCCACCAATTTCTAAATAGGAAGGGGTGGATGAAGAACCATAGATTGTTTAGGATCAAAATATCCTTGAGGTGAGGACCATACTCTATACCTTTGAAATGGAAAGAATAGATGAGTAAGATGGTCTCCCTTACAAATACTAAAAGGAAAATTAGGTTTGCATCCTACTCATCTAGGTTTCTCAACGGTAGTAATTCCCCCAACATTACTTGCATTGGTAGGTTGCTTGCCCCCAATGTGACTCACATTGTTTAGTGGCTTAGCCCCTTGTTTTCCCTTTTTCTTCCTATTATTCATCTTCATATTCCTATTAGACTTTAGGGTACTGGACAAACTAATGGGTACACTTTTTTCCAAATGAGATAGAAGAAGGAGGAACATATTTCACTTGTGAAGAAAGAAAGGGATTCAAATAGGTTTGATGCTCTTAACATAAGGTGCTTACTTCGAAAGCATCAGGAGCCCACATGACATTTGGAGTGGAAAATAAATAAATTAGCAGTCTGACAATGATTCCAACAAGATTCAAGGTAGCCATCAAAGGGGAACCAATGTTTCCAAACAAAGGAAAAACACAAAGGTTCCCTTGCAAAGGGGTCCCTTGGTTGGTACCTCCAAAAACATCACCCATAACTTCTAATTAAAAACATGAAAACTCTAAGGTATTTTGTTGGGTCAAAAAATTACAATCGACGCATGCATATAAAAGACTCTCTAAGATTCATCCAAATAGACACACTCTTCCAAAATCTAGTCCAAGGTGGTTAAATCTTGATTCCAACTAGTAAATAATTGAAGGGGTCCTTCCAAAAGTCGAACTAAGATGATGAGGACCCGAGTCTAACCAAAAAAGGTGTGAGATATAGTTACGGTAACCTTCAAGTAACAACCACCCAAGGTTGAAGTACCCTCATGAATATGGGAACCCTCTAGGGGAGCTAAGGTAGACATTATGTGTTTATATCAGGTATTGCAAGAACTTCCCACATGCAGGCACCCATGTGAAACCTCGAAAAACAACTATGGCTACCACTTCATGATCGGTAGTCAGTTGAAATAGTAGTGGATCAAGTGTCTACATGTAGGTAGAAAATACAATACTTTGTCTTGTACTTGAAATTCTAGATAATAGGTGTCACCCCAAGGGCTTGTGAATTCTACCAAAGTTGCCTATCACACATAGCCCACCAAACAAGAAAGAGGGAATAATCTCTACACTTGCCTAGATTTAACCCCATGCTTTACATTCTTATGAAACAAACTTTCCCAATAAGTACATTTTTCTACTAATGGATTTTACACTCTTTAGTAGTTCTAGTTTTAGTTTTCATGGCCTTAAAGAATTGAGTCTCCAAACCTACACCAAGGCCCTAAAATCCTAGAATATTGTAAGTTTTATATCAAAGAAAAACAAGTTTGGTTCATTTTATTAAGTGTTGCTTTTAATGGTTGTTTTTACTCAAAGGGTTGTTGAAGTGGGAAAATATGATGTTCTCAAATTAAAAAGATAAATAAGAAGAGAGCTTGTCAACGGAAACACTACTTTAAACTTGAAAAAGATGTTTGAATAAAAAAAACTCTTGAAAAGCACAAATTGAACCAAGCAAACCTCCATCACATCCAAATATACATATAAATGTGAATTATGATAAATATGTAGAATGATAACATGAATTAACTATGAAGTGATTCTAACGAACATCAAGAGCTTAGTTCATCCTCAAATCATAAATTAAAATCAAATCATCAAATTTTCAGTGGGAGGAATAAGAGAAATATTCATAAATATAACATGAACAACAAATACAACCTTAAGAGGTTAGTTCATCCTCAAATCATCAAATTTTTAGTGGGAGGAATAAGAGAAATATTCATAAATATAACATGAACAACAAATACAACCTTATAAATGTGAGCTCTAAGAGAGTAACATGACCTCACCTTCAAAGAAGCGTGAGAGAGACACTAACTAAGCGACCCGCGACCTGGTGCATCTCGATCTGACTAGGGTTCGGCACAACCGCCACCATGGAAGCTCAGGGGGGAGGGGAGTCGTCGCCCCCTCCTTCTCCGTCCTCCTCCTTTCGAAAGCTAGTCACAACCTGTAGCAAGAAGATTACCCCTTCAGTTCCTCCAAGCTTCGTCAAGAAACTAGACGCTATCTTGGAGATTGACCTGCCTCCTGATCATCCTATGAAGGTTGCCCTATCCCTCTCAGAATGAGTACTTGTAGGCCAATTCATGGGGCTCTGGCCCTCAACCAGATCCACGGACATTTGGATTCAAAGAAACTGGAGACCGTTGATCACAAACAGTGTAACGTGTTATGCGGTCGGGAGAGGGTATTTTATTTTCGAATTCATCTATCAAGAGGACATAGATCTGATCTTCAGAAACGGACCGTACTTCATGGGCACTCAAGGACTCTATTTGAATCGATGGACCCCAAGCTTTGATCCTGCCTCAAAAGTACCTAAAGACGTCCTTGTCTGGGTAAGACTCCTGAATCTGCCAATACACTGCTGGAACCCCTCCTCGCTTCAAACAATTGGGAATGGACTGGGGCGCTACATTGATCGAGTAGACCCAATAGACTAGTATTCCTACGCACGGATTTGTGTGGAAGTTGACCTGGAGGTAGGCTTACCGGAAGCAATAAAATTAAAATTTGGGGATTGGCATCACTTCCAAAAGTTGGATTACGAACAGCTTCCGTTCAAGTGTAGAGGTTGTCATGAATACGGCCACTTCCAAAGGAACTGCCCAAAGAACCCTCTTACAGAGAAAGCAGGGGATGAAGGCTGGCAACAGGTACGGAAGGGGAAATCCAAAACGAAAGGACCAAGAAACGAAAAGACAGCCCCACCACAAGCCAAAAACTAAGGAGCCAAGGAGACTGAGAATAGCTTCAGTATACTGGCTAAGGAAACCGGGGGAGAGGAAGCAGAACCAAGTAAAGATGCCCAAGAGGAAGGAGCAAGAGGAATACAGATCCCGAAGGACAAAGGAAATCAAACAGTAGAAGAAGAAGGGGAGAAAAACAAATCCCCCCAAAGGTTGGAAGGAAGTCAGGACATAGAGGAAAGGGAGATCTCAACAAGAAGCGACTCTAGGCCACCCCAAAGAAAACGGGAAGAGGCAGGAAAACCAAAAAAGCAGAAAGAGACCAGGAAACATACAAAGATGTCCTAAAAGGGTCACAACCTACCATCAAACAGCTGATCAACGTTCGGCATACGAGAAAGCAAGCCAAAGCCTCCCAAGGAGGCC
>JZKD02S1715662.1:609557-634060 GCA_000966675.3 Picea glauca | reverse complement strand
AAAAAAAAAAACAGAAAACAAAACACAATCAATTTCATGGCCCGATATAGATATTTAGATGGTTAAAGACTAGTAAAAAATAGAAATAAAAAATATCAAAGAAATCTATAAGAAAACCAATCTACTAAGGAAGAGTTTCAAAGACCCTTCCCAGATGGAGTTGACATTCTATTGCAGGAAGATTTTTTCTTTGGGGGAAAAATCCTTACATGATCATGGATTAGCATTTGAAAGAAGAAACAATATGATGTCTGACTACTTACATTTTCAAGCAAGTAAATAGTTGAAAACTAGGATTAGGAGAAAAGAACATATGTGTGATACACTAGTCTTTACAAGGTCTTCAAAGATTCAAGTTGAGCAAGAAGTCAATGGTCTCCAAATAAACTTACATACAAGAGAAACCCTAGCTCTACCTTGCTAAAAATAGAGAGAACCCTCATCTACTTAAATATTCAATGAAGAAAGTGCATTAAACCACACGAATCAATACAATAGATGTGGGGAAAGATAAGAGATACTTATTAGTGAAAGAGAATGGTCATGTTACCTTGCAAGTTATGAGGTATCTTCAAACTATGTTTCCTTGCAGTTATTTCCTCAAAAGGGATCTCTAGTTCAAAAGCTTCTCTAAATGTCTCCTGAACCTTCATACAAGAAATCGGTAGTGTAGAAAAGTCCATGCAAGATGGCCAATCCAAAAGAGAAGAAAAAACCCAACAACATAATAAGTCTATGAGAACTAAACATCTTCAAAATATTATTTATGAGGTATTTTTGTTGATGAATTAGGTGCCCTCTAAGGTTTTATGGGTGAAGAAATGGCACATCTTCTAAAAATCCATAAAACATTTGTGCATGGGCACCGATTTTTATTATGTCGATGGTTGCATGCTTCTTGCAATCAAATTTGACTTTTTCAATAACTACAAGAGTTTTTCCTTCATTCCCATGCAACTTTTCTTAGGGAAAATCATGCAGGTCAATTTTTCTAAGGAATTTGAGATACATTTCTAGTTTTTTTGTGCCATGTAGACCAAATTTGGATGCACTCAGAAGTTAATATTATTTATTGCATTAGGAGAAATTTTGGGTGTTAATAGATGTCACCTGATGTATGAGGGTGGGAGGGCATCATATGGCTCAAATACATCATGTTTTTCTTCAAGTGGATTTGTGAGAGCCTAATGAGGAATTCATCTACTAGAGAGAGGAAGAAATTCACCTACAAACACAACAAAATTTAAATAATATTATTTATTTTCAAGATGTAGGAATACTTTGCTCATATATGAATCAAGTCAACTACATGATATATAAAGACAACCATTGCTCAGAAATGGGAGATAGTTAAAATACATCATTAAGACATCTAGACAACATCTAGAACGATGGAATGATGTGCATAGAAACCGTGTGATACTATGAAATGTGAGGCATTAAATAGTGGTACGGGGAAAACATGGGTTGAAATATAGGATGGAACGAAGGCACAATTGTCCATGGTCTTCCACTAAAACTATGGAATAACACCACCATCAAGTACATTTATCCACGATGTGAATAGAGGTATTGAAGTCCATCATTGATAAGTAATCAATGATGGAAAAGACTACCAGATCTGAGGAGGCCTACCATTGGTGAAAGTGGGGACCAGTTTTAAACTAGCACAACCCTTTGTGTTACAAAAAGATGAATATAAGTTGAGGATGGGAGGAATTATCCAATTAAGGACTAATGATGAAATTCACTACTCGATATGGGGTAACCCAATAGTGAGAATAATGGGCACCAAGATACCATAAGTCTTATAGATTACAACCCAAAGAAAATGTGTCGTAGATGATGGGGGTAGACTCATCAGCGGGAAGGAAATGATGGATGCCCTCCAACCGACACAATGTGATGATAGAATTAATGAAGCACTAATTCTTGGAATTAACATAGGGAAAGGACAAAAATGGGGGTGACATAAGAATTTTCTTGACACGCTAATAAATTTGGCTCATTTTTTGATGGACTCTCATCTGGCTTCTGAAAAAACCCCTATCCAACTATTAGTCGAACCCTTTTCATCATAATCACGAAGGAAGTACAGTATGATGGATATTTGATAGTAACAAATTGTCACGTGGTAGTTGTGGAGAGATTTTACAAAACAGCTGTTCGTCGCACAGAATCGTCACCATTACGACCATCATAGCAGTGGCGGTATTGCGACATTGGTCTGCCATGTGGAATTTTCCAAAAAATTGGCATTGAGCTAGTTGTCGTTGTTTTACCGACGACGGGGTCGTTACTGCAACATAAACGCACGAAAGTATTATCGGAAAGCTGATGCAAACGCCGTCGAAATTGTGAATTTATGGTCGGCGGCCTACATCGGCGTGGTGATGCATGAGAGCTCCAAGTCTTGTTGGGAATGGGGCGTATGGATGTAAACCATCCATAATAATATCGTAGTACATTCGACAAAAAATTGTGCATCAAAAGTCTCACTCTCATTTAATAAAGTCCAAAAAAAATCAAATTGCATTGGACATAGGGAGCAAATAGATGTGTTAGATTAAGAATTCGAAGAGGTTGAGACAAATGTAAATGATAATGTTTTCGATATATGCTTATATAGACAATTAGGATTAGGGTTTATATTGTTGCATAAAACCCTAATTCAAGCTTCTTAGAGCCTCCATATCTAAAAATGCACAGTCACACTTAAGAAATACATGTTTTTCTTTTAAATTGTAATGTGTGCCCTTGTGCATAAATGCACTCCAAGCTTCACTAAAATGCACGTCTAGGTCTTAACACACCTGCAATTTGAGTGATTCAAGTTTATGAGGGTGTCTTCAATAATTTTACACATGTCCACACATTTAGATTTTCATTTGCAAACATAAAAGTGATTAGATATTATTTTTGGGATTAACTGCATAGTGTAAGTGTAAAAGAGACAAAGTTTACCTTGTAAGTTGAGAGACCAACACAGTGGAAAGTAACCTATTGGAAATGCACATCCATGCTTCTATATAGCTCCAAATTTAGTGGTCTAAGATTTGGGGTGAAGCTAATAACATTCCAAATCTATATATTTCATCTGGAGAGCATTTTAAAAAGACTAAGGACTTCTACCTTGAACCAAGATTCAATATTTTTTGTAAAATGGAGGGTAACACCATCTTATTATAAGATGCACGCCTAAGACTCATATGACCTCCAAATTGAGTGGTTAAAATTGTGGAGTTTGGATTTTATCATTTTACATATATTCATGATACTTTAGTTATGCATTTTGAAACCCAAAACCCTCTAGTGTGTGTAAAGGCTAAAAGTTTCCTTGTAAATGCAAAAACATGCATAAAAATGCATGAAAATAGGGCATGATAAAAAAATGCACGCTCTGGGAAGAAAAGTCCATGTATGGTGTTGACAATTTACAGGTTACAAGTTACAGGACTGTGGATTTGTTGTAAACCCTAAAGACTATACACCAGGGTGATTTTTGCCTAGAATTTAGTAAAGGGTTGAAATATACATGAATCTTTGGCAATCATGCACACACACTAACTAAAGTATCAAAATGATTACTAACTACTTGTTCCCATGTTCTTGATGAGGTAGGAGCTTGTAGAACCGCATCACACATAGGCTATTTGTTAGTTGCATTTCCATTGCCCAAATCTGCAGAAATCATAAGAGAATATAAGGTTATATGACTAAATAATAATTAAATAAAGAAACAAACAAATCAACATGTACGAGACTCTAGAAATACTAAAATGGAATTCTTGAATGAGAAAAATACATGTTTTTCTTTTAAACTGTAATTTCTGCATTTTGTGTAGAAATGCACGCCAGGCTTCACAAAAATGCATGTTCATGTCTTTACACACCTGCAATTTGAGTGATTCAAGTTTCTAAGGGTGTCTTCAATAATTTTACACATGTCTACATATTTAGATTTTCATTTGCAAACATAAAAGTGGTTGTTGTGTAAAAGAGGCAAAGTCTACCTTGTAAGTTGAGAGACCAAAACAATGGAAAGTGACCTAATGGAAATGCATGCCCATGATTCTATATAGCTCCAAATTTACTGAGATAAGATTTGGGGTGAAGCTAATATAATTCCGAATATATATATATTTCATCTGGAGTGCAATTTAAAAAGACCAAGGACTTATACCTTGAACCAAGATTTAAGACCTTTTGTAAAATGAAGGGTAACACTATCTTACTGTAAGATGCATGCCTAAGACTCATATGACCTCAAAATTGAGTGGCTCAAATTGTGGAGTTTGGATTTTATCATTTTATATCTATGCATACTTTAGTTGTGCATTTTGAAACCTAAAACCCTCTAGTGTGCATAAAGGCTAAAATTTTCCTTGTAGATGCAAAAACATGCATAAAAATGCATGAAAACATGGCATGATGAAAAATGCACGCCCTTGGAAGAAAATTCCATGTATGGTGTTGGTAATTTAAAAGTTACAAGTTACATGACTGCGAATTTGTTGTAAACCCTAAATACTATATACTAGGGTGATTTGTGCATATAATTTAGTAAAGGGTTGAAATATACATCAATCTTTGGCAATTGTGCACACACACTAACTAAAGTGGAAAAATGAGTACGAACTACCTGTGTCCATGAGCTCGAAGAGGCGGAAGCTTGTAAAACCACATCACACATAGGCTAGTTTCTAGTTGCATTTCCATTGCCAAGACTTGCATAAATCATCAAAGAATATAAGGTTATATGACTGAATAATAATTAAATAAATAAACAAAAAAATCAACATGTACGAGACTCTATAAAGACTAAAATGGAATACTTGAATGAGATTCTCTTGGTTTCGAGAATAATTTATCCTCTATTGAACAGGGCCAACCACATGAAGTTGGAATTTTATTTGGCCCCTCCCCCCGGGGTTAATTGAAAGTGGCATAGTATGATTCACGCATAGAAAGTAGAAAAACAAAATTTAAAGGTAAATGAAAGAAAGAATGTGTGTGCATATATCTAGTTTTGTACATACAAAAATATAACATTCATCCATAAGAAGGTAGCAACAAATATTATATATGTGATAAAGAACCTTTTTAAAAGATGGCACTTACCCCATATCGTTGTATATCTTCCATAAACAAATGGGCATCTTTCTTTGTTCTCTGAGTCCATAGTTGAAGTTATGGTGTCAACATCCATCTTATACAATGTATCAACATCCATTTTCATTCATATTCATCAAGACATGATTTTTCTAAAGACATAGCTCTACTGAAAAATCTCATCTATACCATATTTTCATCAAAGAAAAAAAATGCCATTCTTTATTCCATAAACATCCTAATATGTCATTCTTTATTCCATAAATTTGTCATTCTTTATTTTGTACATTCTTTGTACGCCATTATAATAATGAACCATGAAGCCAAGAAGGACAAGTGATGATGAAATACCCAACAAGTGAATAATTGTTTGGAAAACAAAGCCATTGTTT
The DNA here is from genome assembly GCA_000966675.3 of Picea glauca. Taxonomy (NCBI): domain Eukaryota; kingdom Viridiplantae; phylum Streptophyta; class Pinopsida; order Pinales; family Pinaceae; genus Picea; species Picea glauca. Next base: position 628,556 of record JZKD02S1715662.1, on the reverse strand, counting down.
TCGTTTCCCTTATAGAACATAGTTTAGGAACGTATAGAACAGAGTACAGGAACGTATAGAACAAAGTATAGATCAACACAGTACATTTGGAAAAATTTCCTGGCAAGGTATGAGCTTGGCTAGTTCCAGGAATTTTTTCTTCAGGCTTTAACCATTTTTCTGGAAGCTATATCAAGCTTCGTATTCATATGATGGGATATTAGGAAATTTCGTTATATCATCTCTTGATTTTATTAGCATGTCTTCATATGCTTCCTACTAAATAAAATTTATATTTTTATCCCAACATAAAGGTAGTGCCATTTCAAATAATTCCTTGTATCTTTTCATGAAAGTTTCAATACTTCTCTGAATTGAACTACATTTAATTTGAGCATGTTGAACCAAATTATTCTTTGTTAATACCTTCGTACCATCCAGAATTATAGAAGTACGAACATTGACACCCAAATCCTTTAACTGATTCCAAGTCTTAGAGTTAAGGTTTTCGGGAAGAGATAACATTTTTGTAATAGACTCGGCATTGGTATAGAATATCATGAACCCATTTCCAGATACCACGACCCTTACGTCAGAAAGAGAGGTTTAGGGAATTGCGAATTTACCCAACTTCGACTACCGGATAAGTAAATAAACATGCAAATCCCTAAATCTATCACAGGTCAAGTTACTTAACTCATAAGGATCAAACTATGACATAACGGTTTCAAAAATTTCACAATCACGGTCAATTAGGACTTTTTCATCAGAGGTTGATGGCTGACGAGACTGACTACCTTTCTCCATCTATCCTTATTTTTAATGATAATATCATATTTGAAATAAGGAAATGAGAACACTACCTGAAATTTTTTGTCGAAGGAGAATTTGATTGCTTTACTGGAGTCTAATGTACGCGTAACAGAGTTTACCATGTGCATTTACCTTCGGGGTTTATTGTTTTAAAATTTTTTCAAACCTTTGAATTACGTCAACATGGTACATTTTTTATTTGGCTTACATAATTGTGCTAGATGTCATCCATTTGTGCATTTCAGGGGTGAGCTAAAGTGGTTTGATAATACCACCCTTAAGTACTGAAATGAATAAGGATATGACACATTATCATCCATCAATACATTGGTTTATAATTTAGGCCTCTTACCCCTTTTTCTCCAGCATGCACTTTCACCAACCAAAATAAACTAAGATCGTTGATCTTGGATCTATATTTTTGGTTCGATCGTGTCTATTAAATTTTCATTTCAAACCTTGTTTGTTCTCTGTTGCATGTACAAAAATATGGCAAAAAGATGCAGTATACAGGGTATCGAATCTAAAGTTAGGACTGAATGACAGGGAAAACTTGATGTGAATTAAACTCAAACAGAGCCATTGTAAACCATTTGAGATTGAATAAATAGCTACAAGATCTACATTCTCTATCTATATCAACAACGAGGCTACATATCAAAGACATTGTGAGGTCGATCCCTCCTTGGATGTAGAGGCGGGATCGGTCTCTCCTTGTATGGGTCTACTCCTCTGTGCAATCTCCTTACTGGAAGGCATGGTCGATCTAATGCAAATGTCATAGGGTTTCTCCTCTGTGCACTCTCTGTTCTAGCAGGTGGGTCAGATCAATGCAGTGGTCAACAGGTTTGGACTAGTTTTATTTGGTCGGGATTTTTGGCATCATAGTTTTTTTTTTTCATAAATAATGTGTTATATAGTTATATATAACCCCCTTAAACCCTAAACCTCCCTAACCCCTATATCCACTAAATACTTAACCCCTAAACCCCCTAACCCATCAATCCCTAACTCCTAACCCCTGATCCTAAACCATGTCCACCAAAAAATATTTTTTGTGTTAAACATTGTAATGGTTTCCATATGACACTTGCATCTTAAAGGTTCCATTTAGGTCCTTGGTAGTGGTTTTGGAGCATGCACATGGTTCCTATGGTGGATGAGAGTGGAGGGTTGGAAAGTTATCAAGGTTATTGGGTGGAGGGTTAAAAACTTGTGGTAGATTATCAATATGTATTGATAGTTAAAATCAATCAGCACATGCTCAAAATGGGTTAGGAGGTTATAGGTTGGTGGGTTATGAGAGAAATCTAGGTCAATGACTTATGTTCATGGGTTATGAGAGAAATCAAGGTCAATGACTTCTAACCAACCAATGATACATATAAGAATATGGCATAAAAATTAACAACAAACAATTGACCCATATAACAAAATAATTTAAAGAGAATAAATCATAGGAAATATATAATCACATACCCTGACCTACATTTCAAAAATTCACTATCATTGATCTTCTTCCTCAACCAACTTGAAAAATGTATCATCCAGTTCAGAATAAACATTGAAAGGATTGGGCATAGCAACATCATCATCAGTGTCATTTTTTATAATTTCATTGTTGATATGATCATCGAGAACATTTCCATCTACATGTAGCTCAACTTCTTCATCTTCTTTGTATAACACATCTACTTGATCTTCTACATAATATTCTTCTTCAATATCATATTCTTCCACTACATTATACTTTATAGGCCTTCCTCTTGGATCATACCTAACAACATATGACCATCCTACTTTACCATGAACATATGAGTAAAAGACCTGCTCACATTGGTTTGAAAGAACATAAAGCTCGATACTCGGTTCAAGCATCCTTGTATTAACCATGGTAAATCCATTCCCATGCACAATAACATTTCTTTCAGGATCGTGTTCATTCATCTCCAACATATACCATTTGACCTCGAACATGACTAATTTAAAGGATTTAAAGTCGCATTCAACTATATCATCCAAATACCCATAGTATCTATTTTCATATACCTTTGTATGCCTGCCACTTCTAGAGTAAACATTAATGACCTAAAATATTGTAGTTATGCCACAATCAAAGGTTTTTTTCTTGTCATCCACTCTTTTATGAGAAATTTACGGTCATTGCACCACATAGCCTTGTGGTTCTTCAACTACATTATGCCCAACACGTAAAAAATGCATCATCAATTAATTAACATATTTAGAATTAGTAAATATTTTAATAAAATAATAGACCACATACATTAATATAATGGGAAATAAGTAGAAAGTGTAGGTGAATATGATTGCATGTTTATCATTTAAACCATATGCTAAATCAATTTATCTTTGTGTAAGATCGGTATGTTGATTATGATAAGCCTCTTTAACCAATGTAGCCACCCCTTCCCATGATAACCTACCATAACATTGTATACATCATTTTATCCATACCTTCATCCAATCAAGAGTGTTTGTAATGTATAAATGTAGTGCATCCCACTCTCGACCAGTTATATGAGAAAATAACAATTCATCAATAATTAGGTACCATGGAAAAGATTAATAATTGATGGAAGAATAAAAATTAAATAGGTAGGGTATAGATAAAAATGAATAAACAAAATTATTGTAGATCTCTATGATCTAATTACCTTTCACTTTATTCATTGTACATTTCCCAAACAGGACCTCCCCTTCAAATTTGTTGGAGTTGACATTCCAAATGAGAGGCACATTCATATTTGTTGCTAATTTAGGAAGATATTGACTAATATACACCAAGGATTGATATATCATATAGCCCTCAACCATAGAAACCTCATGACGTGTTATTTTTCTAACAAAGGCTTTCAATGATTTCAAATTCCTCTCTACCCTCCACATTGACCTTGTGTGTATAGGTCCACATATTTCAATCTTCTGAACTTGGTGTATGAGGAAGTGTTCTTGTGCATTGAAAAATTCCAGAGGCAAGTACTTTTGCATTTCACACATTAGGCAAGGAATTTCTCTCATCCAATACTTCATATCTTCTTTATGGACTTCTTTAGATTACAACCACCTACACATGATGCAAGAAAATCATAGGTTTAAGTATATACATTGCAAGTAAAACACATGTGAACAAGTTCCACAACAAATATTTTTCATAGAAATCGTTACTTACCTCATATACAACTTATTTTATGTTGTTGTCAAAGTTGTCTGGAAGAGATAGAGGTAGAACATATTGTAACAAAAAAAAATAGTTATAAACATTAGAGGTAAAACATACTGCAACAAAAAAGTAAATGAAAAAAATACCAAAAAGATATATATCAATCTAGAACATATTGTAACAAAAAAAAATCATTATAAACATTAAAGGTAAAACATACTGCAACAAAAAAGTAAATGAAAAGCCCCGCCCGCTAGAGTGGAGGCTTCAGGGAGAGGTTTTTCACACCATGTAGAGCCTCAAGAAGGACGCTTATGGAATATTTCCTCAGGTGGCTCTTGGGAAAGATAAAAGGTTGTCTCAAAAAATCAAAAATCTCAGGATTCTCGGGATGGGATAAAATTGGTCCCAAAACCCCAAAAATTGTCCCTCGAGGACGACATTATGCTTCCATGGGTTTCATAAATGGCAGGGACAACTGTCATGGGTCATGTAAATGTATGCCATTTGGGTATCAATACCCTCGGGAATGGGTAGATAAGTCATGGTTAGATAAGGTGGATGTTATGCATTTGGTTCATTCATTGTCAAAAGGATGGTTTATATTTTGGTTTCAGACCTTAGTGGACATCTCAAGGGTTTTGAAGAGTCCATGGTGTATAGACTTGATGTCGGTGTTGTTAAAGAGGTGGACGCCTTTCTTTGATGCTATTCGAGAGAGAATCAGTGAGTTACCAATCTAGTGCCAATCTAGGTACGGTTGTCGGGGTTGCTTCCGGAACTCTGGACAATGAAGGGCTTTGACTGTTTGGGAAATGCCCTAGGTTTTTTTATGGATGGTTTTTTTATGGATGTCAATATGTCTTTCGTCTCTTCTGGAAAAATGTCGGTGGCCCACATCTTAGTCTCTTTAAGCGTCTGTAAGGGTTTGGCAGAGGAAATAGAATTGTCTTGGGGAGAAAATTCCTTTATGCAAAAGTTGGACTATGAAGGAATCCCCTTTAAATGTCGTAGATGTCACAAGCATGGCCATAATGCAAGAAACTATACCCTTCCCATGAGGAATAAGGAGAAAGGTATTTATGTGTATGGGGAAAAAAGTGTGGAGCCTCATCCACTGAGGTGGCCTCCTCTGTGCCTATAATGAAACAAGGAAGGGCAAGTTTAGGAGTAAGCGGGGAATGGAAACATTCCTCCAAGAAAGATATGATTTTTTGGGACAGGTTATCATCCCCTTGTTTGGTTCCTGTGGCATGCTCGAGTCAGGGCCCTTCGGATCATTCTGAAGTAGCTGCAAAATTGCTCTAGTAGGGCATAGCCACTCATATGGGTATGTCGCCACGTTTCCTACCCTCTTTAAACTTTTTGTTTCAGTTGTGATATATTTTAGGTAAAAACTGGGTAGGATCTTTAAAGAGTCTCCCTTTCTCCCTGGTTTCCCCCTCTCCTTCTCCTTTTAATTCTGTTGACCCCCCTTTGGAAAATCTTCTTTTTTCGCCTATACCAATCATGGATCCTTCCCCTCCTGCTATTTTTTCCCTGGACTCCTCAAAATATTTGGAGGAGGATTTGGTGGTTTATCAATTAAGTAACAGACACATTCCGACCATTGGGGATTCAAGCCAAAAGTCAGATGGGTTAGGCATGAACCCATTGCAAATTGCTAGCGGAAAGGGGAGGCAAAGAAAATCCAACATTTCCAAAGCACAATCTAGGGATTTCGTGGATATGGAAGCCAGTCGTCAACTCTTCATCACAGGGGCCCTTAGAGCAATGCACACCTAGGATGGGGTTTCTGAATGAAGGTGCTCTCTTTAAATTGTAAGGTTGTGGAGAGCCCTACAAAAAAACTTTCCCTCCATAGGCTGGTGGAGTCAACCCAGCTAGACATTATATTGCTTCAGGAAATGTTGGGGGATGTAAATGTGGTAGTACCTCTTCTGGAGGTTTTGTTAAAAGGTTGGAAATTTCTAGGTCTGGATGCAAGGGGCTGGTTGGGGGGATTGGCTATTGGTTGGTGGACTAGAACTATACAATTAATCAATTCCTGGGGTTTTGAATTTGGTCTTGGTGTGACCATCTGTGTGGAATATTTGGGCAGGAGTTTCTCGATACTCAATGTTTATGGTCCTTCCCAAGGCCATGTCCCATTCTAAGATGATATTCTTAATAAATTCTTCTTTGAAAGAGAGGACCTCATCCTTGGTGGCAACCTCAATTTCTCTCTGGGAGTTGTTGAATCTTGGAGACATAGAGCTCATCCAAATGCTCTCTCAGAATACTTCCAACATAAATTGGGGGAGTCGGGCTTGATTGATATCGCCCCCATCAAACTAATCCCAACCTGGAGAAATAAGAGATTTGGGGATGATGTTATTGTCAAAAGGATAGATCACTTTCTGATTTTTGAACCTCTAGTGGAATCTTCTCTATTTTTTAGAAAATGGGTTGGATGAAAAGGTGAATCAGATCATCATCCTATTTTGTTGGAGGTTGTTGGTAAATCAAAGAAACCAGCCAGTCCTTTTAAATTCAATTCATCTTGGTTAAAGAAGGAAATATTTCTCGAACTATTAAAGGATTTATGGATCCCCATTGGTCTTGAAGATTGGGCAGCTGTGCAGTTTGCTCAAAACCTTAAAAAATTTAAAAAGGCCACTATTGAATGGGCCTGCAAGAAGAAACAACGGGATGAGTAGGAGCTTATAAATGTTGAAGCTTCACTTCAAACTTTCTTTGACTCGGAGGGTGGGGGGTTCGCTTCACATCAGGTGAAAGAGGCTATGTTATCCCTAGAAAAGGAGAGAAGGAAATTGTTGGAAGCGAAGGAGGCATAATGGTGTTTAAAGAGAAGAGCTTTATGGATAAAGAATGGGGATGAGAACAAAAAAAAATTCCAAGCCTATACAAATGGAAGGAAAATGTCAAACACCATTTAGAAGCTAAAGGAAAATAGTGGTAGATTCCACTCCTCCTTTGAGTAATTGGCGCAACTAGGCACTCGCCATTTCAAAAAAATATTCAAATCTAATGGGAGAGTATCTATAGATTCCATATTACAGTTGGCCTTCTTCTTCCCTAGATTCATGGATGAGGATGATAATAGGGCACTTATAGAGGAAATCACAGAAGAAGAGCTCAAAGAGGTGCTCCATAGCTTCCAAAAAGATAAGAGTCCTAGTCCGGATGGGTGGAATATGGAATTTTTCATGGGAATTTTTTATATTATCGGGAAAGACATCCTCATGGTTGTTGAAGAATCTCGGATTAATGGTTATATGCATCCCCCGCTAAATGCCACTTTCATTGCTCTCATCCCCAAAAAGGATGACCCTAAGTCCTTTGAATATTTCAGTCCTATATCTTTATGCAACAGTATATACAAGGCGGTATCCAAGATCATTAGCAAAATATTAAAAATTTTCTTATCAAAATCAGCCTCACAAGAACAATTTGATTTTTTGGAAGGAAGATATATACATGAAGCTATAAGAGTGGCTCAAGAGGCTTTACATAGTATTAAGTCAAGGAAGACAAAAGGTGCAATAGTAAATATTGATTTTTCCAAAGCATATGACAGAGTCAATTGTCTCTACATAAGGATGCTCCTAACCCACCTAGGTTTTGAGCTCCCTTTTATAAATTGGATCATGAGTTGTATCTCGTATGTATCTTTTGATGTCCTCATCAATATAGCATCCTCATCTTTTTTCACTGCAGAAAGAGGTCACAGGCAAGGTTGTTCATTGTCTCCCCTTCTTTTCTTGTTGGTTGTGGAGGTTCTGAGTTGGGCCATTGGTGAGGCAAAATTTAGAAGTGAATTTCAAGGCATTTCCATATCCCCTACCCTTTGGATTACTCATCGCCTATTTTTTGAAAATATTTTGATCTTTTGTTGTGGACTGAGGCCGAGGGATGCAGAGAAATTACGGCACATTTTGGACCTATTTGGTTGAGCAACTGGAATGCAGATAAATGCCCATAAATCCACTATGTCAACCCATCTTATGGATGAGGAGGAGATTAGGTTCTATAAATAACTCATCCCATATGTTTGTTTTCCCTTTGATGAGGGATTAAAGTATTTCGGTTTTCATCTAAAACCCAATAGATACAAGAAGGAAGATTGGGGCTAGCTAGTGGAAAAATTAGAAAAGAGATTGAAATCTTGGAGTTTTCGTTGGCTTTCTCATGCGGGGAGACTAGTATTAGTCAAATCAATTCTGGAAGCCATCCCAGTGTATTGGATTTCATTAGTTTGGGTGTCAAAAGGTATGTTGGAGAAGATAAGACATACATGTTTCATAATTTTATGGGTTGGTATAAAGGACCACTTTGTAATGCATAGGGTTAAATGGGATATTCTAGTTGTTCCCAAATTGTTGGGGGGATGGGGCCTTAAAAACATCCACCTTTTTTTGAAGGCACTTTCATCCATTAAAGTAAGTTGGAGACTGATCACTACAGAAAGTCTCTGGACTAAGGTCGTAATTTAGAAATATGTTAGTCTGGAATCGGTGGAGGAATGGATCAGAAGGCCTTTGAAGGAGACTATCAACTTCTCAATTATTTGGAAATCTATTGTAAAATCCTTCCCGATTATAGGGGATGGTTTATCTTGGCGAGTGGGGAAGGGAAACAAAGTCATAATTGGTGTTGACCCTTGGCCAAGCAGTGACAGAAGTCATTTACTTCCCCAGGTTGTGATCATAAACCTACATGAGAGGGGGGTTTTCCACCTTGCACAAATTGTGGACAGGGTAAGAACCATTGTATGGGAACAACGTTGGAAATATGCATTACAATTGGGCCTTCGAGAGGATTTTTCAGACATATGGGCTGCCTATCTCAGGGATCTTAAAATTGGACACATTCGTATCACAGACAGAGAGGATGAGCTAGTTTGGAAGCATAATTTGCATGTAGTTTACACTCCAAAAGTTGGTTATACCCAGATCAATATTGATCTTCTCTAGCAAGAGCCCTCTTGGTGGTAGAAAGGGGTATGGAAAATAAAGTGTTAGTTAAAATCTCGCTTATTCTTATGGTTTCTGATCAAAAACAAAGTGCAAACATCGAACAAAATAAGGAACAATTGTCTAGAAGGCTCGGGATGGTGTTCTCTATGCAAGGCTGATGAGGAATCTGTCACTCATCTGTTCCTAAAATACCATTTTGTCAAACAGATCCGGGTTGAGTGCTCAAATTCACTTAATCAAGGTTGTAGTTGGTAAGGACAATCCATTGAAGAGTCGTGGAGGGCATGGGTTACAAATCCTCAAAACCATAATATCAAAGCTCTCCCGCTTCTTATTAATTGGGGAGTCTTGCTAGCCCGAAATGTTGCAATCTTCATTGACAAATCGTTCGTTCATGAACACATAGTGGCACAAATTCTAAGAATTTTATCTCATTTCCCATAAGGAAAATATGTCCCCCTAGCTCGGAATGTGGTGGAAGAATCAGTGGACCATTTGCGGCCTTGGGATTACTTTGATGGGGCCTCTCAAAATGATGGACAGATCTATGGTGGATGGGTTGTACTTCATCTTTCTGATTCCCACTTCTTTAATCTAAAAATGGGCATGGGTTCAGGGACAAACAATTACGCTAAACTAATGGCTCTAAAATTATTACTTACTTTTGCTAGGGAAAAAGGGATTACTTCTCTACAAATATTTGGAGACTCTTTGTAGGTTATAAATTGGATCGGGAAATCAAAAAGATGTCACAACATTAGAATCATCCCCCTGCTTGATGGAGTGTTTATTATGCTGGAAACTTATAGAAATTTATTTATTCGCCATGTTTATAGGGAGCAGAACAGGACAGTTGGTGTGCTCTCTAAAGAGGGTCTTTGGTTGGATATGGGGCAGTGGCAGGTTACATAAGAAAGAGATGGCGCACATTTTGAATATTATCATAGACCCTTTATTCATAGGTTGGACCCTATGGGACTCATGACAAATACCTCATTTTATTTTGATGTTGTTCTTTAAGATGTCATATGTATAATGAAAGTTCTCTCCTTTAAAGATGATCGATACTAGCACTTTTTTTCATCAAATATGGAGGATTAGATCCTCAATTTTGGAACATCGATGTTTAGAACAATTTTTTTATCAGAATTCTAGTATCAACAAATATATGGTCTGAGGGTACTCTTTTTTTTTTGTAAGTTAGTGATTTGTATTGATTCCTGTAAAAAAAATACAATTGTCTGAAGTGCAATTAGCCACATGGTCGCGGTACCCATGAGGGAAACCACCGCGCCAGATGTCCAAAAACTAGTATGGCCACGATGCCCAGTTGGGAAACCATTGTTGCCAGAGTCATGCCACTGAAAGTAAACTATGCTACGAGGCCACGCAAGGCCGAAACACGTAATAGTTTACAAAAATATACAACAGTAAGGATGTTGAGCCGAGAAGTAGAAATCATGAAAAAACATTAAAAACCTAGTCCAAGCCACGACCCTGCGAAAACTTGTTTCGTCGGTGCTTTTCCTTTTCCACGTTCAACCATGGCCTGTCGAAGATCTTGAAGGAAAATGATCAGGGCGTCCACTCTTCTCCAGCGGTTGGATTCGTTATTTTGTGCGTCGAGCGTTGCCAATTTGATATCCTCCAGGTCTTTTTTCATAGTGCTCAGAATATTCAGGAGTTATGTTCGGTCCTCACACTTGGAATAGGAGGGATTGGGGTGGGTGGAGAGAGGAGAGGAAGAGAAGGACCTCAAAGGGGAGGTGGGATGAGGGGTTGTGAGCGGGGGGCGAGGAGGGGAGGGTGGGTAATAGGGACGCAGAGGGGGGGAGGGAGGAGGAGGCGCATAGCCGAGTGAGTTCCCAAGCAAATCGAACTACTCGACCCTACATCCGTAGGGGTTCGAGAGGGGGGAGAGGTAACATTGTGTCTAGTCAGGGGTGGGCAGAATGACAGGTGTCAAGGGAGGGGGAAAGACTTTCTCTACAAGTGGAGGGGTCGCTTCAGGGGGAGGGACTGCTTCGGGGGGAGGGACCGCTTCAGGAGGAGTGGCAGTTTCACAAGGAGAGTCTAAGGCAGGCAGTTTCCTTCCGCGGGCCGCGTACTAGGCTGCTCCCCACTTTGGCTTACCCCAGGGTCGCGGCATGGTGAAAAATGATCTCCACAATAGGAAATGAAACCAAGAGAGGTCACACCAGAGCTCGATTGCAAGACGACAAGTAGGGAGAGCCCTGGAGGCATGGTTTTGATAATTGTGAGCGAAAAAGTGAGGCTCAGGAGACCCCATCACGACCAAAAGAACCAGGACCAAAGGCTGGAGCTAAAGCGACGGGGAAGAACCTTTGCACGGTGCCATGAAGAAGCACAAGTTGTAGAGATTCCAGAGCAAGTGAGCGTTGGGGTGCATATGCGAAGTGAAGGGTGGCGGAAGGTAATGTAAAGGCTCGAGGTGACAAAGGAGGAGAGGTGGCGTATGGCTTGGCCAAGTGGCCTCGTCCCTGCTTGGAGCTATCATGTCATGAAGACACCCCATCAAGGGGCAGATCTTTGGTGTAAGCTATGTTCTTGCAAGAAATGACTGTGGGGTGAGGGGGATTGGTAGAAGGGGTACAAGAGAAGATACATGCTTCCAACTCGACTTCGAGATTTGCCATCTAGTCAGCAACTTGATTGGTCGTTCTTCTTACATGGGATGGGAGGATGACTTATTGCGACTGGAGAATAGATTTTATTCTGCAGAGCCCATTCATGAGTCGCTAGCTTGGATATATTTTCTCCGGGTCTTCCTCATTGAGAAGATGTGAGAGGATCTTTATAACAATTTGTGAATCACCTTCCACGATGAGGGGGAAAAAAGCTTTCTCTGAGGTTGCTTGTAGGCCGCAGAGGAGGCTCTAGATTTTTGTAGTGTTGTTGGTATTGTGCCCCATGCTGCCTTCCAGGATGTGAAGGATTTCCCTTTACTGTTCCGGATAACCACCCCGTAGCCAGTTGGTCCCGGGTTTCCTTTGGAGGCTTCATCAAAATTAAGTTTAAATAAGTTTGTGGGTGGAGATTCCCAAAGAGTGGGGTTGGTCCTATGTCCCGCAACTACCATAGGCCTTTCTGGGGTTGGAGTGATATTTAGTCTCCATGCTCTGAGGATGTTGTATTGACTTTGTGGGCTTTGCAGGTCTTGCTCCGTCCAGGGATGCAGCGATATGGTTTCATTGATATTGGTGTGGATTGTGGTCCAAACCTCTTGCCACGTCCTGGTGATCGAATTGAAAATTCTTTTGTTCTTCTCTTTCCAGATCTGTCATAGGATGAAGCTTGGGAGAAGCTGCCAGATTCTATTAAGGATAGGAAAGTGAAATAATGAAATTCTCCATTCTACAATGGTTTCATTTAGACCCATGCGGTTCCTGTTCGATGTTCTCATGATGCAAGCGCTCTGATCCCAAATGCACGAACTATAGGGGTAGAGGTTGAGGAGATGATTTTGGGTTTCTTCCTCTTGTCCGCATAGCTGACACTAAGAGGGGCCAATGAAACTCTATTTCCTTAAGTTATCCCAAGTGAGGATGTTGTTGTGTGCCACTAACTAGAGAAAGGTGTTGATTTTCATCCATGATTTCATATCCCAGATTTTTCCCCATACCTCCTCTCGAGGTAAGGTTCTGTGACCTTCTTTTAAGTAGTACGCTTCAGATGTTGAAGGCACATGTGGTGGAGTGGCCCCACCTGAGAATGTCCTCCCCTTGTTGGCTTAAAATTTTCCTTGAGGCGAGATGCTCCTGTAGGAGTCATAGGTTGAATGTCGAGGGAATATTCAGGTGCTCGTGGGAGTTTTTCTAGGTATGCCACAATTCCCCTGGATCAAAAAGCTTCCAGAAGTCGATGATTCTATTAAGTCTTGCGGCAGTTGTAAGGGGAATGAGGTCTCTGAGATTTGGATCTATATTAAAGGCTGGGATTTGTTGCCACAAGTCACTCCAAAATTTTGTCGATGATCTATTTTGTAGTTCCCAGAACGAATGGTCCATGATGAATCCTCGGTTTTTCCGGGACGCATTCCAGATGAGCGATCCTGTGCTTTGACCATTCCACCTTATGAGTTCTTTTTCTGGGGTTGTGGGGGGTGTATTTCTTTCTAAACAATCATGTTGAGAGATATTGAGGTATTTTCAACCATCTCCACCAGATTTTAGCGTTGAGGACTTTGTTGAGAATGGATGGGTCATGTAGACCGAGGCCTCCTGCTTTTTTGGGGGTGCAGACCTTTTGCCAACTTACCAAGGAAATTTTGCATCCTTCCTTGATGCCTTGACATAGAAATATTCTTTGGATCGTGCGTAAGGTGTTGAGGATGAAACTCAGGGCTGCCAAGGCTGAGAAGATGTAGATCGGGAGATCTTGGAGGATTGATTTAAGGAGAACGAGGTGCCCAGGTAGATTGAGGGAGCGAAAGGTCCAAAGGGAGAGTCTCTTCCTGAAACTAGACAGCAAGGAGTCCCAGGAGGAATTCCTGAGTGGGTTATCAATGAGGCGGATGCCAAGGTAGACTAACGGTAGGAGGCTGCGGGTGAAGCCCAGGATGAGAGTGAGATGGTTTTGGATAACTAGAGGCTTGTTGAAGAAGAAGACTTGGGATTTGGTTAATTTCACTTCCATGCTTGAAGCTTCGCAGAAGAGATCAATGATGGATATTAAATACCGGGCTTCTCTGGCGATGGATAGTCCCATAAGAAGTAAATCGTCTACAAATTGGCTATGAGGGATGGGGGGAGAAATGCCATGGGGGTTGAGGCTCGAGAGAGAGTGGTCCCTGATAGATGCTTTAACTGTGCGACTAAGCCCTTCTGCCATAAGCATGAAAAGGAAGGGCGAGAAGGAGTCCCTTGTCTTATTCCTCTTGATGGGGAGAAAGGTTTGAAAGGGATGCCATTGATAAGGATGGAAAATGGTGTTGAAGAGGTGAGGTTGACAATCCAAGAGACCCAAGTGGGATCAAAGCCAAAGGCTAGGAGAGAATATTTCAAGTAGCTCCAACTTAACTTGTCGAAAGCTTTAGAGAGATCCAGTTTTAGGAGCATACCTTGTGTTTTGGTAGAGTGGAGGGTATGGATAACTTCATGAGCTAGGATTACGCTATCCAGAATTTGACAATCTTCTACATAGCCGGATTGCTCTGGGGAAATTAGGAACGGTAGAATGGGCTTGAGGCGGGTTGCAATGATATTTGTTAGGAGTTTGTAAATGGAATTGCAAAGGGCTATGGGTCTAAAATGCGCTAGAGAAGTGGTGTTGTTCTCTTTAGGGATGAGGGTGACAAAGGTTGCATTGAGGGCTTGGAGGACCTTTCCAGATCTTCTAGAGTCCTCAATGATTTCCCACACATCCTCACGGATAATTCTCCAACAGTAGTGAAAGAAGTATGAAGTGAATCTGTCTGGTCCAGGGGCCTTGTCGAGCGGAGTGGCCTTAAGAGACTGATCTACCTCCTCCTGAGTGATTGGTCTCATCGGGGCTTCATTTTTCTCCTTGGTGACCTCCTTGGGTATGTGTTTGAGGATAGAATTGATGGCCTGCGAGCGATCTGTTGGGGGTTCCGTAAGAAGAGATTGGTAGTAGGTGAGCAATTCCTTTTCCATATCAGCATGTTGTTGAATTTTTGTACCTTGCTCTGAAATTAGATGGGTGATGCGATTGGTTTGGCACCTCCGGACCATGGATCTATGGAAGAATTTGGTGTTTTTTCCCCCTCTTTCAGCCACAGGATGAGAGATTTTTGTCTCCAGAGAACTTCTTCCTGAGATTTTCTTTCTGCGATCTGGTTGTTAAGGAGTGTTTCTTGTGTTTTTAGAACTTCCATTAGACCCTATGTCTGGATCTACTATTGTAGTGTTTGCATTTGTTGTTGTAGATTCTCCTGTGCTTGGAAAATATCACCGAAGGTGGAGTTGTTCCAAATTTTGAGGTGTTGCTTGAGGATTTTTAGTCTTTGTTGAAATATGTACATTGGGGTTCCTATTTGGATGACCGCCTCTTCCCACCAAGCCTTGATGTTTTCTTGGAAATCTGGGTGAGTCAACCAGAATTTTTCAAAAAGGAAAGGTTTTCTGCCTGGGGTGTCAATGATGTTGAGGGTCAGAAGAATTGGCCAGTGGTCTGAACTCGTGGTATCGATGACTGTGGCATTCCATGCTAGACCGTCCATCATGATGGCTTTAGAAATTAGGAAGCGGTCTAGTCTACTCGATACATATTGGGCCCCCGAGCATCTATTGGACCAAGTAAATAACCCATTGTCTGTTTCGACATCAATGAGGTTCAATAGGCCTATGGTACGGTTAAAGAGCATGTTGTCATTTCCCAAGGAGCGATTGCCTCCATTTTTTTCCTCCAGCCCCGTGATCATATTGAAATCACCCCCGAGGATCCACCTTTGGGGGCCTAAGTGTTCTGATGCCCATTCCATGTGCTGGAGGAATTCTTCTTTGTCCCCTACTCTGGGGGGTCCATAAACGTTTGTGATGTAGCCTTGTTTGTTCGAACCAATGAGGCGAAAAGAGGCTGTGATGGTCGATTTGGAAGTAAAAAAGTTGTCAAGTATAATGGTGGTTGGATTCCAGAATAGTGCAAGACCTCTTGCTTCCCCATTAGCGTCCACTTCCACATGTTGTGCCTGTGTCCAACATCGTTGAAGCGTGGTCTGTGCCTCTGTTCTCGAACATTTTGTTTCCTGTAGGAGTAGTATGTCTGGTTGTTCCTTCCTAATTCTGTCTTTGAGCAAGGTTTGTTTTCTCTTTGCGTTAAGGCCTCTTATGTTCCAAGATAGTATCTTCATGAGGAAGGTGGGGGTTGGAGGGGGGGGGGAAGTTGTTCGAGATCAAATGAATTTGACCGGAGTTGACAAGAAATTTACCGACGTCCTGGATGGGCTGGTGTTTCGGTTTCCTGCCTCTCTTTTTTTCCTCCTTTGTAGTTTTGCGTTGTTCCTTGGAGGTTTCTTTTTGTATTCCCAGGTTTGTGTTGGCTCGGGCTTTACCTCCTATAGAAGAGTTAAGGAAGAATTTGTGCACCTTGCGCAGTTGATCAGGCGGTATGGTATACAACTGCTGCTCACAATAGGCTTTTTCCATATGCGCCATATCGATACCTGCCAGCTCTTGATCTTCCAGGTCCATGTCCGGATCCCCCATTTCTGGCCCAAGAGTGGTTGGAAGGGAGGTCATCGTGACTAGTGGTTGTGAGGAAGAAAGGACAGGGGGGTCTTGCATGACAGGGATTTGACCAGTTGCGGGGGTTTTCAAAGGGTTAGTAGGATGAGGGGGTATCCAACGGGGTTTGAAGGGCATCAAAATATTTCTTGGTAGGGGGTCTGGTAGGGGCATGGGGGTTGTCCTTCTCGCCTGGTTCTTTCGACGACCCATGACCTGGGTGAAGTCGTCCTTGGGTTTGTCAGATTCCTCCTGAGCTGGCTTGGGGGGGTTATTTAAAGGGCATTCTCAGAATAGGTTTCCATGCTCGTGACACTTACGGCATCGGAAGGGGATGTGGTCATAATCTAGGGTTTGGGACCATTCCTCATCTTGGTAATCCAGGATAATGGTTCCAGGGAGGGGTTTTGATATATTTAAATAAACACAGATGCGGGCATAAGCAGTGTGCCTTCGATGTTTTTTTGCCTCTGAAGCTTTGACGTAGCTACCGATGGTGTTTCCGATCCCTGTGAGGATCTCCTCCACCCAAAATTCCTATGGGAGCGAGTATAGCCTTAGCAAAATTGGAGCGTGGGTGAAGTCTTCCTTTTCCGGGTTGAATCTCTCCATCCAGAATCGGAGAAACGGTCATGTCGAGTTGTAGAAGTACGGCCCCCCTTTGAATATTCAATTTATGTCCTCCAGATTATGCAATGTGATGGTAAAGAAGCCTTTTAATCCTAGTTGGAGGTCGTAATGACCCTTGGGTTTCCACCAATGGTGAATCCATTTGACCAGGTATTTTCTGGAAGGCCATAACCCCAGGAATTTACCTATCAAAGCAAAATCTCTCATGTATTGTTTCTGATCCTCCATTCTCGGCAAGATGATGGTATATTTGGGAGCTATCGAGGCTTGTGGAATGCATTTTCTGGGTTCCTAGGTGCATTTGGTTCTTGGTTGACTGGTTTCCGGGTCGATTTCCATCAGTTTTTCCTTCGGCATTTCATCCTCCCAGATTAATTTTTGCATGTCGTCCAGGAGTTCGAAGGTTGGGCGTTTGAAGTGAGTGGAGTCATGTTCCTTCCCTGTGATAGTACTATAGGAGGGGGCTGAGGGCCCCCCTCCCTCGGCCTCCATGGCTGCAGCTATGGAAGAAAGGTGGCGGATGGCGGAAGATTTCAGAGAAAAACCTGAGCACGAAGCTGGTTTGAGGGTACTCTTATAAGGGATCAGTTTTGTGATTTTTCTGTTGGTGCTAGGAATTTTTTAGCTACATTATTCTGAATATTTTTATGATGAGGAGCAGATCAATGAACTCTTTGTATGTCTTTTTTGTTTATGTCAAAACTACCTGGGATGGGAGTTTTGGCTAACTAAATGCATGTTCTTCATGCATTATGCAGAATGTAAATTTTCTTTCTACTTGAAATTTACATTGTTTTCCTGTGGAAAAAAACAAATAAAGTTATACTTATAAATCAAATAGACAATCATATTCTTGAATATTTTTTTTCAATTAAATTATTGTAAAATAAATTTTTAAATATAATAGATAATTTTTAATATTTAATAAATATTTAATAATATTTGAATAAAAATATATTTAAATGATAAAACTTCTATCTAAAATAATTAAATAATTTAAATATGTTTAATAATATTTGAAGAAAAATATATTTAAATGAAAAAATTATATCTTGGAGGAAGTGACTGCATACAAATATCCTGGAATTGATATTCACCACAAGCTCAACTGGAATTATAGCATGGAGAAAAGGATTATTGGGGGATGGAAAGCTTATTATGGGCTTGAAAACGATTGTAAATCAGACGATCTTTGGAGTTGGGATAAGAAGAAACTCCTCTTTGAGACTCTTGTTACACATGTTATTCTTTATGGATGTGAAGTATGGGATTGTAGTATCTCTCGTGAATCTTGGAGAAAGATAGAGCAAATACAAAATAATTTTATAACCTATAATCTCAAAATTAAAGGAAATACGCCATATCCCATCCTCCTCTTAGAAACAAGTATCTCCCCCATTGAAAGCACAACTATGACTAGATACCTAATGTATAAGAACAAGTTAAACAACATGGAAGACAAGAGGCTTCCTAAAATTGCTTCAAAATCGAGTCGTAACCACCATCGACTCAAGCGAGGATGGCATAAATATGCCTGGTCTTGGATAAACTATTGGGGAATCATGGAAGACACCATTTTGCAGAATAAAGATACTATTAAAAATATCATCAAATCAAAATTTAAGGAGAAATTGTGGTGTGATAAAGAGTTAGAGGAAAAAATAAAATTAAGGTATTAGAAGGATGTAATCAACCCTAATCTAGAAGATCAAAATTATCTATCTGTTTTGACAAGTGTAAATAAAAAAATAAGCATTTCTAAGATAAGAACAAATTCTCACGAGCCCCATAGTGAAACTGGGCATTGGTCAATTCCTAAAACATCATGGGATGAAAGAGTGTGTCACCTTTGTGACACTAAGAAGGTTGAAGACGAAAAACACTTTCTCTTAGATTGTCAAGCCTATACCCAGATTAGATCTCATTTTCAAAATAGTTGTCACAGTACCAACCTTCCTAACCTCTTAACTCAATAAAACTATGGTGACCTTGGAAAGCTTCTCAATAAAACTATGGTGACCTTGGAAAGCTTCTCTTAATGTTTTTTGAGCACATAAACAAAATTATAAAGAATCGTAAGTAATCACTTACCCTCTTAAGATCCCTTAGACCAATTCAGTTTTAGTGGACGCTCATCATCATCATCATCATCATCATCATCATCATCATCATCATCATCATCATCATCATCATCATCATCATCATCATCATC
>JZKD02S1715662.1:572706-609507 GCA_000966675.3 Picea glauca | reverse complement strand
ATCATCATCATCATCATCATCATCATCATCATCATCATCATCATCATCATCATCATCATCATCATCATCATCATCATCATCATCATCATCATCATCATCATCATCATCTAAATATCAATAAATATTGTATTTTTTTCCTATTATATAATTCCATTAAATTTATGTAAATATATTTTAAAATTATTTTGTAATCTAAATACTTAATAAACTTTTATATACTTTTAAAAATTTATTTTAAAATGTTTTGTAGCCCGAACAAAATTATATTTATGGAAAGGGATGAGAACAATTAAAGATAATACTAATAGAATTTTAATAAAAAATATTTTAACTAATTTTTAATTATTTTAGTTATTATAACACAATTAAATTTATCTACACATATTTAAAATAATTTTATGATGTAAATAGTTAATAATTTTAATTTTTAAATAATTTTATGATTTAAATAGTTAATAATATCAATTTTAAATTTTTAATGTAATTTTAAAAAATTATTTTAAAATGTTTTATAATTAAAAGAAATTTGTAGTTATTGAGAGATGTTTTTTTTTAAACAAGAATGGGTGAATTGTATTAAAAAACAGTGGTATAACCACTGTAGGAAAATCTACAAAATTCAGGTCCACAACTTGTACATATTGTCGAAAACCAACGTCTTAAGTCTGTACTTTTCTCAGAGTCTAAACAATGAAAGAGACTCAAATTTCCTGAACTAACATTCTGAGCCCGGAATTTATCTTTATTTCAGAGAATCGGTTTGACTGTGTGTCTGCACTGGTTGCCTTGTATGAGAGGGCTTTTTCTTTTTTACCACTTTCATCCAATCCTTGGATTGTTCATCCTCTTCCTCTGCTTGGTCGACCCAACTTTGAGAAGAAGGTGGTTGTGAAGACATAACACGTTCTTGTTCCAGAGGAGGAACAATTGATTGATCTGGTTCGCTGCTTTTCTCTTCAGGTATAGATTCCGTAGGTAATTCCTTCGATATATGTTGATGAGCCAACTTTGCACCATCCCACCAGGTGGATTTCCAGTGAGATTTCACAGCTTTATGTTTCTCTGAAAGTTTTTTGCATTTGATAGCTAAATGTCATGTTTCAAAACACGCTCTACATATGAAGTTTACATGTTCATAATCTACAGGTTGAGTTCGTGAAAATTCCTTACTTTGCAGGATAATTTCTGTTGGGAATCCTTTTGAGAAATCCATCTCCACGCAGATCCGGGCGAAGGTGGTGAAGCTAGACTTTTTTTCTGGGCTTATGCTGTGAAAATTTCCAAGGGCATTCCCAATGGATTGCAGAGAGGCCAGGCCCCAAAGGTGAAGAGGTAGATTTGGGATCCTCACCCAAATCGGGGCTGAAGAAATAGCGGTGGAGGAGGCATCGAAGGCGGGGGTCCATGGCTGCATGGAGAGGCCCGACCTACCCCAAAACCATGGGCCCGAACTAAAGATATGATCCATGTATTTTGTAGAAGTAAAAACCACGATAAAAAACTCTTTTGCACACGGGAAAACAAGGGCTTCCTCCAATAGAAGGGGGCTCCATTCGATAGAGATCCAAGAATGTAGATCTGCTAGATGAGGCCACTGACCGCTGAACCTGCAAACAATAGCATTAGATCTACAACGATCCGTGTTGTTCAAAGCATATTGAGTGACTAGAACGATGGGGGCAGGGGCCTCTAGCACCACAAGCCCTGGAAGGGATCCTGAACCTTCGGACAACTTGGCAGTAGCGAGGGCCACAACCGGAGAAGAATCCATGCGAGCACCAGGTGAGGGCGGGAGGGGAGATCCGTCCTCATGCAGAGGCAAGTTGCGGTGAGAGCATCCACCTTGCATCTGCGAGGATAAAATCGCGGGGAAACTTCGGAGGGGCGGAGGAGAAGACGAGAGGTCGGCTAGGCTTTGCTGAGAAGGGGGGGCTCGAGGAGGTTACGAGACGGGCTTGCGCAGAGGAGGGAAGGACGAGCCATCAACTTGGAGAGAAGGTGAATCCGAGGAAGGAGCCCTTCCTGCGATGAGATCAGCCAGTGAATCCATCAGGAGTGAGCTGGAGGAGGGCTGCAAAGTTAGCGGCGAGGTTGAGAGCAACTGCAATCCGTAGTTATTGAGAGATGTTATAAATT
Organism: Picea glauca; assembly: GCA_000966675.3. Classification (NCBI taxonomy): domain Eukaryota; kingdom Viridiplantae; phylum Streptophyta; class Pinopsida; order Pinales; family Pinaceae; genus Picea; species Picea glauca. The sequence continues at coordinate 607,371 of JZKD02S1715662.1, read as the reverse complement.
AAAGAAAAGACTAATAAAATTTTATTTAAAAAATATTATAACTATTTTTTAATGATTTTAGTTATTATAATACAATTAAGTTTATAATTTTCTTAAAATCTAAGATACTTTTTTTGTTTGCTAGTGTATTTGTTACTTGTCTTATTTATCTAAACGATTAAAATTATTGGGGGATCAGGGTCTGGGTTGCACCAACCCTTAAAATCATTGGGGTCATTGGGGGATTACACTCAGTCTGGGTCACACCAACCCTTAACATCATTGGGGAATTAGACTTGGTCTGGGCCACACCAACCCTTAACATGGCTGGATTTTTCTAGGTGTCTCCTCCAAACTACCATTACTTTTGGACCTTAACCGTCTTACAAATTGAAACCCTTTCAATCTAATAGTGCTAACTAAATTTGACTCTTAAAAACTAAGTTTCACATATCATAATACAATTTAAAATCAAATTTAATATTTACTCTTTTTTTTAACTATAGATAATTTCTAATTGTTCAACTTATTAGATATAATTAAATTCATGATTTTAAAGACAACTTAAAATCAAATTTAATATTTACATTATTTTTTAAATGTCGGATCATTTTTAATGATTGATTTTTAATAATTTTTAATTACAATAAAATTAAGTTGATAATTTTTTTTAAGTTATGTATATATAATATAATGTAAAACTAAATTTTACTCTAAGAGAAAATATATATGAACATTTATTTCAAAAATAATTAACGAGATATGGATTAGTAAAACTTATTTACCCAAGCACTCTTTATAAAGAGTAAGTAAAAAATTATGAGTAAAAAAACATAAAAGTCACAATTAAATGAGTAAGTTAAAAGCCACAATTATTTCAAAACCTTATCAAACGTGAATAATATTTAATATTTTTGTGTTAGTTTTTAGGTTGATAATTGTTTGAAGCAAAATATTTTTTGAGAAAATATATATGAACATTTATTTCAAAAATAATTAACGAGATATGGATTAGTAAAACTTATTTACCCCAGCACTCTTTTTATAAAGAGTAAGTCAAAAATTTTGAGTAAAAAAGCATAAAAGTCACAATTAAATAAGTTAAAAGCCACAATTATTCCAAAACCTTATCAAACATCAATAATATTTAATATTTTTGTGTTAGTTTTTAGGTTGATAATATTTAATATTTTTGTGTTAGTTTTTAGGTTGATAATTGTTTGAAGCAAAATATAAGTGTTTTTTTGTCGGTCATAAAGGATTCTATAAATATAAAATACTATAAATATTTAAGAAATCCAATTATTATTTAAAACAATTTTGAAAGGTTGGTATAAGTAGTTTTGTTGCTAATTTTACTTGTTTATGTTTGAAGCAAATCTTGTGGGAAATTTAAGTTTCTTAATGATCTTTTTATAACATTACTTTGGTGCTCTGTAAATAGCCATGGAAGACTATTTCGATGTCCATTGCTATTTGAATTAATCACATTTTTCATTGCATGATTGGATTCTTGAATGACACTACAAATTTTGACAATTTTTTCTTTGTCACTCCTTCCATCTAAGATTCTCCATAATGTTTATGTTACATTATTCTCGATACGCATTGTATCAGACAAATGAGTTATTTGTAGGTTCTCATAGTAGGCCAACTTGTTGAATTGTATAGGGTATGTTTTCATTCCTCATGGAAGCCCATTAATGCCTTGAGGACATTTATGAAAAAAAAAAAAAAATTACAACAATAATTGTTAGATACAGTAAACAAAATTCAATACAATTTAAAATTGTGTATCATTAATATATATGATACATAGATTATTTGTTTACCTTGACGATTTCTATTATATTCCAACTTCCATAAGTGAGGTGTCATTCTTCGTGGTTTTATTCTAGTCTCTTCTTTCAAATTGAAAAGATGTTTTTCAGTAGTTCGATACCTATGGTTATTAAGGAGGAAGTGTCTATACTCATCAAACACCTCCTTTCCTAAGATTCTTGAATGACAAGATTTCATCCTAGGACTACATATTGGACATGCAAATTTACCCTTTGTTTGAAGGCCTACAACATATGGATTAATGTCAGTATCAATTATATACCAAGGAATTATTTTAAAAACATGAATTATATTTTCAAAAGACTGTGTACTATTAAGGTGTAGTAGTACATTACATACCACAAAAAGTGTTAGCCCTGGAACATCATGATTTGTCCATGGAATTGAAATTTGTGTTTCCCTATTGGTCTAGAGATGTCATACATAGTGATACCAACCCATAACTTTAGTAGCTCGTCGATAAGAGGCTCAATATATACATTCATATATTTCACTTGGTACTTACCTAATTGATTGAAAATACACATCATTACTACTTTCTATATATGTACATATAAGAAATTGTGCAACGAACAAGACAAATGAAATGTCACGTTCAAAAAATTATTGTAAACAAATACCTAGAACAAACATTGCCAACATTGTGTGCTCCCTCTTTATTAACATCCAAGGAGGAAATTTATTGTTTATAACAAAAATAGGCTACACTGAGTAAATAGACCTGACCTCTCCAAATGCACTGACACCATCAGCTTCCAATGAAAACCTAATATTGCGAGGTTCTTCTTTAAAAATTGGTCATCTTTCTTTGATGTTCCTAAATGTAGAACCATCTACAGGCATTCGAAGAACACCATCTTCACTTATATTCCATGCATGGTAATCCATAAATTGTGTTATGCTTTGGCACCTGAACAATCGTGTCAAACGTGGAATTATTTCAATATGGCGGAGAACCTTGCGAGGCACATGTTGTGTTACTTGATCGGTTTGATATCTATTGATTTGACATTGGGGGCATTTCATTTCCAATGCATTCATAATATATAATATAATCATTAGGGCATGCATCAATAGCTTGATAGTCCATTCCAATATATTTCATAATGGCAGATAATTCTTGGTATGTGAGAGGTAAAGTATTTGATGATGTTAGGATAAATTCACCTAACAATCTACAACGCAAAATATAACTAGTTAATGTAAAGAATATTAATATTAAATATTGCATCATTAATTTACACAATAATTAATAACACTAAGAATAGAGAAACAAAACAAAACTAGACCTTTTATGTATATGTGATGAATTATATTACATACCTTAGGATCTGGGTGAGACAAGTGTTTGACAAACCATTCAATACCTTTAAGTTCACCAACAAAAAAATAGAAAAGAGAAGAGTTGTCCTTGAGCATTTGTAAAAAGGTTGTTGTGACTTCTGAATCAAAGTTACATCATGAATATCATCAAAATTGTCATCCATTGGAGCAAAGGTGTCATGGATCAATATATTTATACCATCATTCTCAACTGTAGTATTATCAATGTCATCTTCTTCCATAGGAATAACTTGATCTCCAATATTTGCTCCAGCTTCCTCAGTGTGTACAACATGATTTTTACTATTACTTGGCACATTCTCAAGATCGCACTTAGGATGCCCTTTCTTTATAATTACAAGTAATCAAACAATATTAGTGTACGTGATGAATATCGAAAAGATAGAAATTTCTATGAGTACAATCAATACAAAAACATATAATGAGTACTAACTTACCAAGGGACGATATTCATACCCCCCTTCAACTTGTCCAAACTGTCTACAATGCTTTTCAGTTGTTGTTATTAAAAGTCTTCTTCTATTTAAGCCCCTGCATTGATTGCAAAGGAAAAAACATATCTTATCACCCTTTGCTTCCAATGTCGCAAATAACCTTTGAAGCATCCTATTTTTTTACTCTGGAGTAATGTTATATGGCATTGTAATTAATTGTTACAACAAAATCCAATGAATAAATATAAGTACAATATATGAATATATTCTACCACTTTCACACATGTAAATGTATTTCTATAGGACAACAAACATAATACACATAATAAAGAGGAAGAGAATCTATGGACCCATGTGAGAGGAATTAAAGGAAAGGAAAACAATTTATGGTTTCCATTTCGTCAAATAGTTGGGGAACATCCTTCCAACATTTGTAAACATTTTTGTTAAATGGTTGGCATGCATCCTGTAACCTTTTGTACTGGGTCAAAATCCAATATTTTTGAAATTAGGGAAAGGGAAAGAACTTGATATGTCACCCTAATATACAGTCTTTAGGGTTTACAACATATACACAATCTTGTAACTTGTAACATGTAACTTACCAACAACGAGCATGGATTTTTCTTGGCAGGGTGTGCATTTTTCATCATGCCCTGTTTTCATGCTTTGTTATGCATTTTTCGCTTTATGCATTTTTTGCATTTAAAAGGAAGTTTTTAGCCTCTATGCACAGAAGAGGGTTTTTAGTTTGAAAATGAAGAACTAAATGTATTACAAGATGAAACATGATAAAATACAAACTCCACAATTTAAACCACTCAATTTGTACATCATATGAGTCTTGGGCGTGCATTTTACAGAAAGACAGTTTTACCCTCCATTTTATAAAAAGTCTTAAATATTGGTTCAAGGTAGAAGTCCTATTTCATTTGAAACTGCACTTAGGGTGATATAGGTAGATTTATAATGTTATTATATTCACCCCAAATCTCTTATAACCAAATTTGGAGCTATATAGAAGCATGGGCATGCATTTCCATTAGGTAACTTTCTATTGTTTTGGTCTTTCAATTTACAAGGAAAATTTTTCCTCTTTTACACAACAGCCACATTTATGTTTGAAAATGAAAATAAAAATATGTACACAAGTTTAAATTATCTAATACACCCTCAACAACTTGAAACACTCAAATTGGAGGTGTTTTAAGACCTAGGCATGCATTTTTGTGAAGCCTAGCGTGCATTTTACACAAGGGCGAAAATTAAATTTTAAAAGAAAAACATGTATTTATTATGTGTGAGTGTGCATTTTTAGATGTGGAGACTATAACAGGATTGAATTTGGGTTTTATGCAACAATAAAAACCCAATTAATCCTTCCAATATTTTCCAAATAGTTGGCATGAAAAATCAGTAATGGGAACAATGAGGATTGGATGGGTGGGAAATTGTAACATACCCATCCTAAAATAAGGCATAAAATATTTAATTCCTTAGGCTTTCATTTTAGAGGACATGGTGGGAATTTTCAGACAAAAAACCTTATGTTGTGCATAAAGGGTAAAAACTGCCTTGAGGTTAAATTGTTAAAATTGGCCTTCTTGAAATGCACGCCAGACCGAGAGAAATGCATTCCCAATCGTGAAATTGGTATGATTATATCAGGGATATATAGGCTTATGAAACATTCATTCCTTCAGAAAAATTATGCACGCCCCATGGTGAAAAATGCACGCCCTAAAAAGGAAAAATGCATAAAATGCATGAAAACAAGGCAGATGACAAATACATGCCCTAGGAAGAAAAATGCATGCATTGTGTTGGTAATTGTATGTTGACCTTATGAAATTACATGAAAATAGAGTATTGAGGAAAATGCACGCCCTATAAGGGAAAAATGCACGTCTCAAGTTCAAACTACATGTTGAGGGCATGGGATTGCATGTTTACATAGTAAGCCATAGGAATGTGTGCACCTTGTTAATGACAAATGAACGCTTACACATAAAACCGCATGCCCTTGACATGTTATGTGGCCCTGTGCTGGCCTAAATCCTAAATGTTTCTTCCTTGTCTCATTTTAATGGTTTCCATATGAAGATGAATGAAAATGGATGTTGATCTATTATGTATGATTGATGCTACCATGGCATATCTTATAACAACCCTGAACCCATGTTTGATAAATTGTTTGGAAACACGCATATGTATTTAACCTGATATGTTGAGTTGTTGTTGGAGTCCTTGAATCTTAAAAACTTGAAATACATGTAAGTCTCCCACACCTATGATTGATTTCGAATGCATGAAAGATATCTTTCTTACCATTTAATTTGAGATTAAGTGTGTGTGTTTGCATTATAGTCGACAACATTTGTATTTTTTCTTTCAAAATTACCTTGACACATTTTGGCAATTTTTATTTTCCAAGTTACAATACCTAGGGAAAACCCCCGAGTACTTCCCCTCATTTATAGGATGGAAATTTTTCATTGATTCTCAAAAATCCTAAGTCCATTGTAAAAAAAATGCTACAAATCTCCTTGAGTGTGCTTATAAAAATGCACGACAAGTTTTGTAAAAGTGTTATTTGTAATAAATAATATTTTATCTATAAATATTAATTTACTTTTCTTATCAAAATTGATTTATAGAAAAATATGTCAATATAACCCTCAATCATTTAAAAAAAAATCAATTGTCTACCAAGGGTTTCCTCAGCGTGAGCGTACATTTCATAGTTTTCATTCCTCAGTGTCCATTCTTGTTAGCGTGCATCCCTCAAAAAAACCTTTTAATTTTGAACCCATAAAACCATGGTCGCAATTGAAACAAGGGTATCCTCTACCATGGGTGCAACAGTTCAAACATGTGGTTCCCAGGATGAAAATTTCATTGTCAACAAATTCCAGGAGTGTGTTAAAGCATGGAGAGACACAACTAATTGTTCAACATGTATGCTAAATATTCTGAGAAGGGCAAAGGTTTTTGACTTTATGTTTGGACCCTTCCATTTTGAAAATGATGAAATAGATATGGCCGTAGCTAATTATGATGACACGGCTATGGAATTGAAACTATTTGGCCAGAGTGTTTATCTAGACGTTGGTTTGCTTGCAAGAGCAACAAAAATTTCACACAGAGGGGGAGCAACATTTAACTCCAAAAAAAAACCCAAGGTAGAAAATATTGAGATGGCTAGTAAAATATGTGGGCAAAAGGTATTTGTTCCTAGGAATAGTTTAAGAATGCTAGATGTTCCCCGGGGACTATACAAGTCTTTGATTCAAATTTTCCTTAGAACAATTATGAATCATCATAAGACTGATATTTCCAGTGACTTCATGAGGCTAGTCATTTATTGGGTTGAATACAGGGTCGTAGATATCCCTCATCTATTGGCTAAAAAATTGCATTATTCCCTTGAAGAAAGTAAAAAAAGAAGATTAATTTTAGTTTCTCGGGTACACTGTATATAATTATTGATTTATACCGGTCTGGTGAACAAACAAACCCTCTTAAAACCTACATTAGGAGATAAAAAGCAAAGAAACCCATTGAGGAAGTATCTGAACAGACTATGGTTGATGGTGAGGAAATCAATTCTAATACAGTTTCCCAAGATGAAGTTAATGTTGTCGGAACCTTAAGAGACCTACATGAATCTATGAATGAAGTTGAGGACCAGGGAGGTATGGACTAATATTATATGGAAATGGGAAATAATGATATTCATGTTACTTTAGAAACTATAATTGATAGAATTATTCCTAAAATGGCATTACTTGAGTATAATGTCCCTATTATGGGAGTTGATTCTACCTCTCCAAGTTCAAATGTGAACAATCCAACATACATTTTTTATAATAGATTCATTTTCTAAGCATTGGATAGAATGATGCATTACAGACTTCTTGCAATGGAGGATTCTTCCTCTATATACAACTGGAAGGAAAAGTGTGAACTATAGATCATCAATAATATGGAATGCTTGAAGAAAAATGGAAATATGGAAAAAGAAATTACAAAGCAAAAGTAAGAATCTAGCAGCAAAATACATGGTAAAGACCGTGTTATTGCTAGATTAAAAAATGACGTAGATGACATTACAGAGAAATGTAAGAGGCAGATTGATGATGCCAAGGCAATGTTCAAAATGTCATTGTCTAAATAAGAAAGAACTATTTCAAATCTTCAAGAAGAATTGAAAAGCAGACCACAAGTTTTGAATATACCTCCATTGCAAACTATAAGTAATCCGAAGGTGGATGAATTAAAAAATAATTTGAAGGACAAAGAGGAAATTATTGTAATTTTTTAGACTGAATTTGAAAAAAAAAGTGATAGAGCTATGTGAGAAGCATAATTCATAGATTGAAGAATATAAGAACAAAGTGACCAGTTTGAAGAAAGAAAATAGTAACCAAGGTAATAAGTTTATTCAGATAAAGATGGCAATTGTCAATGAAAATGTGAAGATTAGAGAACTTAAAAAGGAAGTAAAAATGCTTACTAATGAAGGTGACAATGGTAAGGATAAAGTTAAAGTTCAGGGTATGGGTAAGGGAAAAGGTAAAAGTAAAGGCAGTGCAGCAAAAGATAAGATTACAGAACTTGAAAAGGAAATACAAAGTCGGAGTAAAGAAGGTGGAAAAGATCAAGATAAAGGTAGAATTCAAGGTATGGGAAAGGGTAAAGATATAAGCCAGGGAAGTCTAGCAAAACATATGCCTTCAAATAACTTGGAAAAGTACATAGAAAGAAAAGAGAAGATGTATCAGGAAGCTAAAGCATTAATTAGTTCTCTAATTGATCTCCATGCCCCATAACCAATGGTGGAATCATTGAAGATGATGATAGTTGAGAGAGATGAAAAGATTAAAGAGATCAGTAATGAACTCTTACAGAATCAAAAGGAATGGAATTTGAGATGTGACGCTGAGATAGAAAAGTTGAAATCCCAAATTGTTGATTTGGAATAGGAATTACAAAGTAGAACAGTAATTGAGGTGGTGTCGATTATTTTGTTGCATCAGAGAAACAATATTTGAGGGAACAAGAGATTGAGAATGAAGTACAAAAACTCAGGGTGAATTGGCCAATGTTTGATCCCAGCTGAAAACAGAAAAGGAACAACTTGAAAAGAATCAAAAGGCCAATGATGAGAAGTATAAGAAGAATGTAGAATTGTTGAAAAAGCAAGTAGAATATAAAACAAGATTGCAAGAGAAATTTCAAAATTTTGCAAAGATAAATAAATATCTAGAGAAACAATTACAACATGTGCCTACTGCAGCTACAGAACAATCAGAAGCCTAAACAACAACAAAGAGAGGCTCTGCAGATTCTTCTTAATCTCAAGAGAAGGGCTTGCAGGAACCTCCCAAGCAACCTAGGGTAGTTACAAAATAGAAATGGTTTATATATCGTGTACTCCATGTAATTACATTTAAATATGTAATATATATCATTATTTTTTGCAGATTATTAACAATGTATTTTATTTTATGTAGTTAATGACATGTATGAGAGTGTATAGTCACATATCAATGTATGTAATACTTTAAAAGTTACTTGAGACTGAATTATACACATATACACCACCATTCTCTTCTTGTTTGTAAGATGTTTGAGTAAAACATTAGTTTCTTGTACTTGACATTTTGATATAACAATGGTAATTGCATGGATTTATCTTTGATGTAATGAATATGAAACCTATATGTATCAAGTATGAATATGGCTTGTAAAACAATAATTGTGCATGGAAATTACAATACATACACAAGCTACAAATGCAACATTTGCCCAGTTTCCTCCACAATGGTAATTTCCATACCATGACCATTTATAATCCAATATATGGATAAAATATATATAATTAGCACTTAGCACATGCAATATATATATATATATATATATATATAACTTCCAAAGATTGCATATTTATATACATACATAGTCTTAAACCCAAACATGCAAGCAATCTTTCACAAATACCCTTATGGGTATGTTCATATACAACAACAGTCCAAAACCACAATATCTCACTTTAGGAATCATTAATCTATCATCTATCACTATAAATAATTTCATAGTTTTATATGTAAAAACACATATTATTTCATGCATGTGACCCCAAACTAAAATGTACATTTCACCATACACCAAATTCTGGGGACACAACAACATATATATAGCCTACGTTTTTCCATAACAGGGCGTGTGTTTTCCTCAATGCCCTATTTTCATGAAATTTCATAAGGACAGTGTGCATAATGTGCATAATTCATCTAAAGATATGAATTTCCCATAACATTGTGATTTAAGGAAGATATAATGAAAATATTAACACAAGGATTGCAGTTTTCACTACAGGATATGTTCAAACTTCATATACAACAACAATCCACAACAACAATATTTCACTTGTGTAATCATTAATCTATTATTTATCACTATAAATCATTTCAGAGTTGCACATGTAACAATACATATTAGTTCATGCATGTAACCCTAAACCAAAATATATATTTCAACCTACACCAAATTCTCGGGACACAACAGCATATGTACAACCTGCCTTTTTCCCTAACAGGGCGTGCATTTTCCTCAATGCCCACTTTTCATGAAATTTCATAAGGACAGTGTGCATAATGTGCATAATTAATCTAACTATGTGAATTTTCCCTGACATTATGCTTTCAAGAAGTTATCGTGCAAATCCTAACACAAGGCTTGCATTTTTCGCATTTTTCACTCAAGGGTGTGCATTTTACAGCATGCCCTGTTTTTAAGAAGAAGACACATAATTTCCATTTTTTAGAATGCATTTTCTTCTTAAGGAATACATATCTCATATTAAGGAATGAATTACTCATTGTCCTATATACACATCATACAAAATTCACCATTGTATCTTTTCTACAACTTTTCTACAACTCTTTAGCTTGTAATATTTCCTATAAAATTGACCTATTCATTCTACAATACATTTTTTTGGTATAGATAGTTGTACAACTTTTCTACAACCCTGTAGCTTGTAATATTACCTACAATATTAACCTTTTTTCATTCTATATTTCATCAAAAGGTCATGAATCTTTGTGCATAGAAATCGTCCTTTTTGGAGTGTAAATGCAGTCCTAATTGTACAACCATGTTAAAACTATTGTAATCATCAAGTTACAAATTAAAAATTAAATTATGGAGGTTTATCCAACTTTGGGAGTGCACCTTCCTATAGCCAACTTTAACAAATTTGTCCTTTGGTTTTACAAGGAAATTGTTATCCTTTATGCACATCAGGTAGGTGTTTGTATGAAACTTCCAATAAAGGCTATATGCAGGTGTATAATCAAAAATTACGCCTTCTTCAAGTTGAACCACTCAATTTGGGTCAACAATGAGACTAGGGCATGCATTGTACTCTAATGTCATTTTGACTTCAGATTTACATGTAATCCCAAATCTAGGTGCATGAAAGCAACCTATCATGTTCTTAAATTGCACTTTAGATGACATGGATAAATTTGTCATATATAGAACTCCATATTAAAACATATAAACAATTTTTGGAGCTACAGAGAAGCTTGGGCGTGCATTTTAATTTGGTCACTTAGTACGGTTGTGACCTTCTAAATTACAAGAAAAACTTTGCCTCTTTTGCATAGAAAACCTTTTTAAACTTGCAATTGCAAACTTAACAACATGAATAGGTCTAATATGATGAACCACACCCTGAAAAACTTTCACAACTCAAATCTAAGGTATAATAAAAACTTTGCTTACTTTTTACAAATAAGTTGGGCATTTATAGGGTTTTATTAGGCATTTATTGTCTATTTTTGTACAACAGAGTCTTTTATAACTAAAAATGCAAAACTAAGTATATAGGCTTATGCAAAATGACTTAACAAATCATTTACAATTTGAACCACTCAAACTGAATGAGTTTTGAGAATTGGTCGAGCATTTTAGTATTGCCTAGCATGCATTTTGCACTAAGGCAAATTTTACACCAATGAAAAATTTTCCCTCTCTGTCCTAAAAGACAATTTTTGGTCCTTTTGCAGGGAAAACAGTTTTAAGTTTCAAATTGCACAAACAAAGGTATAGAAAGATGAAATACTTTTCTACAACCTTGTAACTTGTAATATTTCATGTAATATTGAACTCTTTATTCCATTGTAGAAATTACAGTTAAGATTTATTTCATTTTGTATGTATAATCGGTTGGTTAGAAGTCATTGACCTTGATTTCTCTCATAACCCGCCATCCTCGGATTCATCAAAAGGTCATGAATCTTTGTGATTAGAAATCATCCTTATTGGATTCCAAATGCACTCATAATTGTACAAACATGTTAAAAATATTTTAATAATCAATTTACAACTTAAATATTAAATTATGGACAATTATCCAATTTTTGGCGTGCACTTTCCTATAGCCAACTTTAAGAAATCGGCCCTTCGAGGTTAGAAGGGATTTTTTAGCCTTTATGCACATCAAGTATTTTTGCGTTTGTAATTGTCAATATAAGGCTATGTCAAGGTGTAAATTCACAAATTACAACTTCTTCAAGTTGAACCACTCAATTCGGGTCAAATTGAGACTAGGGAGTGCATTTTACTCTGGGGCAGTTTTGAATTCAGATTTACATGAAATCCCAAATCTAGGTTCCTGGAATCAACCTCTTCTATTATAAAATTTCGCTTTAGATGACATAGCCGGTAAATATAAAATATAGATATATCCATCATACAACTTATAAAACAATTTTAGGTTCTACACGGAAGCTTGGGCATGCATTTTAATCTTGTCACTTACTACATTTTTGACTTTCCAATTTACAAGGCAAACTTTTCCTCTTTTGCACAACAACCGTTTTTAGAATTGCAATTGAAAAATTAACAACATGATCAGGTCTAATATGATAAACCACAACCCCAACAACTTGCACAACTCAAATCTACGGTATAAGAAAACCTTGACTTACTTTTTACAAACAATTTGTGCATTTCTAAGGTTTTACTACACATATGTTGCATATTTTTGCACAATAAAGTATTTTATGACTACAAACAAAAAACTAAGTATATAGGATTATGTAAAATGACTTAGAAACTCATTTACAGTTTGAACCGCTCAAATTGAATGAGTTTTCAGACATGGGGGTTCATTTAGTGTAGCTTAGCATGCAATCTGCACCAAGGCAAAATTTACCCTCGTTGTCCTACATAACAATTTTTGGTATTTTTCCAAAGCAAAGGGTTTTAAGTTTCCAATTGCACAAACAAAGGTACAGTCGACAGATGTACAAATTTTATAATGATCCCCACATACCTTTCTCTAGCATCAATGAATTTAAACTTCCAACCCTCAAGCAATCTGCTTAGACAGCTAACTATTTTATCCCCATTTGACATTGTCTCTTATAGGAGGAGGATGTCAAGTTTATTCACATCAATAACCCTTTTCAAGGCTCATATTTTGAAGGGGATGAGTGAGCCCTGAGAATTAAAGGCTATATATATCCTAAGGAATCCTTAATAGGGGCATTGTCCAATCTAACAAACCCTTCCATTGTCAACTATTTACCAAACATAACCTCATTCATAGATCTATTTTTTAGTGAAATAAATGGAATTATTGCCTCTTATTGGCACCCTAGTACTCCTTTCATAGTTTAGAACTAACCCCCCTTCAATTTCCCCCTATTATCCATACCTTTTGATTTTCTCATAGGTAGAATCAAACATTATTATAAAGATGCATTAAATATCTCTTAAAGAATATTGTAGAAAAACACTAAAGATCACAAGAAGAATCACATATAAGAAAAGTGTGAGTCAAAACAGTATTGATCCTTCCAGAAAACCATCATAACAATAGCATATTTACATGATAGACATCATAGTTACACTCTCCCTTACAAAACTGGTTAGTAAAGTGAAATACAGATCCCACGCCTTTGTTCTCTCTGAAGAATCCTCCTACTGTATTTGATCGGATGAGCCTCTCATTTCCTATCACTCTACTTACAAGCTTGATATCACTGAATTCTGAACAAAAAATGTGAAAAAGTAGAACATTTTGAGAATGCCTATATATTTATATGGTCCTCATGGGGACAATCCCAATCCATATGGAAGTTACATAATTCAATCAATATTTAGCTTTACATGTATTTACAAGTCCTCGAGTGAGTTGTTATATTTCGTGTTTTTAGAAACATGCCTCTAAAGTCTGCATTTAACGATGGGGAGCCACATGGCCCTAGCGGTAATAATCAAATAGGAATCGGATTACAATCGGTGATTGGACTCCATCGAAAGGCCAACGAGCGTCAGGCCACCAAGAAAAAAATAACAAAATTTTGATAATTACTTAGTAATTTACGATGGTATGGTCGATTTTATCTGTACCGTCGGAGCTCCCCATTGGACTTCAAAAACATATGTAGTAATGATTAAAATATATATAAGAGGGACTTGAGAAACAACAATGACTCAGTGACCATGTCATGAATTACTCAAATGATGTCAGAATGGGGACTACAGGATGAGAAAGTTTTTATGAGAGACCAGAGTGGATAAGACTCAGTGAACATGGTGACAACAAATCTAGGTTTGAATAGGTGACTCTATGCAAATTCTTTGGTTAGGAGCACGAAAACTACTACCAAAGCTCGTGGACTAGGAAGATATCTTTTCTTTCCTCCCTTTTCTCGTTTTTCTTTTTTTTCTTTTTTATCTTTAGTGGAAAGAAAGATCATGTAATTGTTATAGAGAGGAGGTGGGTGTTAAGTTATTACCAAATCGATGCTCAATCATCCAGGGGAACATGATAGAACAAATAAAGTAGAGTAAAAAGTGGTACGGATATTATGGATACTCTAGAATGTACCTTGTCTCAAATAGAAACGATTTATATGCACATCGAGCTTTAGATCCTTTTAGTGGTTAGAAAATTGGCGAGCATCTAAAAACAAATTGGAGAAGCAAACATAAAATTTGTGGGAGCCCATAAGGGAGTGGCTAGAAATTGAGAATAGCATAGAATGAGGCATAAAATGCAATATCATACTACAAGATATCGTGTTCATATGGGGAACAATCAATATGGATATTGAAATGCAAGTGGATCTAAACTTAAGAAACCCTCTCTAGGAAGGATTTCTTGCTAGATGAATGCATAAATAGGGGAAGAAAAGTGGGATAAAGCACCAACGTCCAACAAGGGTGGACCCTAGGGTGTATTTCATGGAAAAAGGTTTAAATGGAATGTAGAGGAGGAAAACCTCAAATTACATGTCATTTGAAGGTCAATGGGAACATTAACATTCATGGTCTTGAAGCTAACTACAAACCTATTCAAAGTCATGCACCCTAGTAGCAACATTTTCCACATGAAAGAGTGTAAAATCACAAATCCAACAATGCAAATGATGCAAATCCTATTAGGAGATAGATAAAAAAGAGGTATTCATACTAGGGATCATCGTAGGATGGGATGAACAAGTGCTTGTTACCAGGAGATTCATTGTCATGGGATTCCTCAAAAGTAGAGGGAAACTCCATTATGCTTTCAACTAAGGCATGGGATTTCCTGGCTTTCATGAAGGTTATCTTTTGGGGCCTATAATTAGCTTTAAGAAATATTATTTTGACAACAACTCACTTGGTGTAAAATTTGACAATTAATGTCTTAGGCATGTGAGCCAAGTTACCCTCTTCAAATGCAGGTGGCATTGTGAGATGTTGTATGATTCCATCGGCATACCAGGGGGAATGGAATTATTGAACATGATTGAATATTGGTTTGAGTCAAAGAGGAAATATGTCAGGATAAATGACCTATGATGGAGGTCATCCCAAGGGACATCTAGTTTGGCCATTATCTCAAGGACTTATTCATTTGTGAGGAACCTTGGTCTAAAGATATATGCAAATCATGGATGTGGTGGTCCTAATGGGGGATGATGATTGATTAAGTGCCCCTTGGTGTGAAGGCACTTGAGGAATCCGTTGGTATAAATTGAATGAAAATTTTTCTTATAGGATAACATTTGCCTCAACATATGTGGAGATTTTCAAAATGGGGGATGTCATCACATATTGAGCAACATCCAACAAGGTAGAGGTTGATTGAGCACCATCTACAAAGGGAAAAACAAGGTGTTGAGGAAAATGTATGAATTACCTTACTCAATCATTTTCAAATCTTGCCTGGCTAGGACAAGTTAGTCGGGAATGTCACTCGGGGTTTTATAGCCTCCAAATATTCTCCCAATATGCAACTATTAATTACAAGGATTAAGGTTGATTTATTAATTAAAAAAAATGTTGCAATATAAATAAAATTTATATAAGTTAATGTAATGTACACATATTTTGTGATAAATTAAACATGGAGATCAAAAATCGAAAAGTGACCAAGTCACAAATACACATATATGAGACAGAATAGCAATGTGATTTTATTTCATTCTGAGATATCAAAAGTGTTTTTCTTTTTACAAAACCGGGCATGTGGGGGCATGGACCAAAGTCTGATTTGAGATCCTCGATGAACACCATACAAAAAGACTCTGATCGTAAAGTAAAACTGAAATTAATAATTTGGATCAAATTGCCACAAACTGTTGCCATTTTGACTCTGTAAGATATCCTTTATCAACCACGAAACTTAATTCACAAACAGACAAGAATACATAGACTATCAAGGATGGATCAACACCTATAAAACAAGCGTCTGGAAATTTTGGTTCAGTCTTAAACCTTGTTGTCTATAATAAGACCATGCTGTCAAAAAAAGAATTAGGCTTTGAATAAACTCAGAAATGAATGAAAATTAAAACTATCTCATGCAACTAAAGAGAAAACCTTAGTCTTGTTCTCTCATTTTATTCTCCTCTTTGTTTCTTCCTCTCATTGAGCGTTTATTCTTTCCCAATAAGTTGAAGTAGTTCAACTACCTTCTTTAGTTAAGTTGGTTTAACTTAACTAATTAGTTTAGGGGGTATAAATAATAATAATATATTTAAGGGTCTTAATTAATAATAACTACGTAGGTGGGACCCCTTGTGACTCGTTATTTCTTCATTTTAAATCATGAAATATAACACACAAAAGATAATCATTTTGACCATATGTCACCCTTGTAACTCCCTTGAATATATTTCAAACTAGATATTTAAATATCAGAAATAATTTATATCATATCCAAAAAGAATATATGTATCCACATTATCCACATTATCCACAAAATATCAAAAACAGGGCTTGTTGTCCAAAAATGTTGAAAACCATTAGCATTGTCCTTATCAACTGAAATCATATAAAACATAATTTAAAAACCATATTTGTCACTTTGTGAGGCAATTTTCCTCTTTTCATTGTTGTTTCCCTTAGACTTCCCCATAGATGATTTTAGGGGCGAAATTTTGCTCATGGGCGAAATTTTAGGGTTCAAATTTTTGAAGGGGCGAATTTTTATTGAAGTAGTTTTGAAGAAAATTAAAAATTTTAGCCCAAATATTAAACTAAACAATATATATGGTAGATCATTCATCCCATAAATACAATCGGAAAATCTTGTGCAAAGAGGGTTCACCCTCCCGATTTCATGACAAAATTTTCAATTCGCCTCAATTTTTCAGAATCCAGTTTTTTTGGTGAGTGAATCACCCCGCATAACCTGGAATCAAGGCTATAGGGAAAACATTTCGCCTGTATCTCCTTGAATCAAGGGTTTGTGGGACCGATTTATCCCACGACATTCAATGGGAATGAGTTCTCCCATGTATATGTAAATGGGAACGGAAATGTATATTTTTCCCAAATCAAATATGTAGGTAAGAGGGTGATGAAGCTATAAACAATATGAAATGAGATTCAATATCGGTGATTCGGTGAAGACACTCAGAATTGTATCTGTGGACAATGACTTTTTGCCGATGTCCATAAAATCTACCTTTGAATTGTTGGAGAGGGCATGTTGCAAGCCCGTGGGATGTTGTTGCTTTGAGAAATGATAATTTAGGTATGTTTTTTCAAATGTAACCTATTTTCATTTCATTGTTTGTTATTAATCACTGACCATTGATAAAAAAAAAATCCTAATCCTATCTATTGTATTTTTCTATATTTGGGGTGAGGTACCCTATGTTAGGGTATACCCTTGATGTACCAAGTTGTTCCATGAAAATTTGGGTGGTATCTCCAGATGTACTAGGTACCTGTCTTTGCATCCCTACATCCCCATGTACTAAAAACTCGGTGGAGCATTGGTTTCTAGCCTATTGGTAAATTCAGAATGCATCAAAAAAGTATAGTATGTTCTTGAAGTGAAATAGTTGAAATCGGCTTAGATTTGGAGTGATTGTCCTGACCGACCTTTTAATTTGTGTTGCTTTCAGGCTGATAGTAATTGTCATTATGATCATTCACCTCACATGCCTTTATTTCAGTGACTTTTTGAATTTAGGCTACTCAACTACAAATCTACTATATTTTTAGTCGCTCCCTTGCATTTCAATACAAGGACCAAAATAATTTTGCAATCCATGAAGTACATGTGATCACCTCTTTTTCTTTCCATTCAACTGATTTTGGGGGTTTAAATTTGTGGTTCTTTCATGGTATTTTGAGGTAGTGACTTGGTTGTGCACCAAATAACAGATCCCCCTTCTTCTTCATTTATGAAAACAAATCTCTTCCTGAAAAAATCCGCAACATGTCTTATGCTTGACTTATATTTGTTTATCTGCAATAACCTTCGATAAATTTGCATGTTGTCTTATGCTTGATTTTTTTTTGTTTGCAAGTAATCACCTTAAATTTAGGATGCCCCTAACATTATTGGTACGTATATGAATAGACTGAAGCTGTGTGACAACACTGGTGCGGCTGCAAGTATTTTTTTTCCCTTTCTGGAAAATTACTTAATAGTTGTCTCTACAACCACTTTTTAAAATAGTTGTACAGGGATTGTTACAATTTTGGAGGATTTCTTCATGAAACACCATATAGTGTTCTTGATACCAATAATGGGTGCAATATTCTTCAGGTTATGTGTTGCAATTCAAGTCTTATTGGAATTTACCTAGACTGGTGGATTTAAATTTGAAATATATGGTCAACTTTTGTTTCCAATTACTAACCCTTTGGGTGTCAATTGATGCACTGAATACAAGTATTACACTTATCCAGTCTGAAATCCTTATGAATAGGACATGCTACATTGAACTGGATATTTATGCAAAACGAGAAGTAGCAGTGTTGTATCTGGAGGGTGCACCTGATGGAAAATCTAGCTATTTAACAAACAATGTGCCAAGAAAAAATAAGCGTAGGTTACTTGATTCAATGAAAAGAGGCTTGAAAGTAGATGATGAACTGTAGAGTAGTATATATCCATTTATAATGGAAACCTTAGGAATGCATTTGCACAGTTTTTCCATGATTTGAGGTGGGAACAGGGACACAACACTTCTCGAGGGTATATCAAGAGATACTCCTGATGGAAATTCAAGTGACTTGAATCTCAAAATATTAGAAGCACTAAGAGTGTTACTTGAGAACAGATGATGGAACAGTGGAGTATAGCTATCCATTGTTTTTTCTTAGCATTTAAGGGAAGTGAAACTTCTCAATGTGATCCGATGATACACAATTTTAAAAAGTTTATATGGATTAGTGTTCTTTGTTTTAGTATTGGTATCCACGGGTCTATTTGTCTAAAATATGTAATGAATTGTACATATGGTTGGCATATATGTTCCATACAAATATTCATCATCCATGAAATTCAAATTATTGCCAAAATAGTTCCTATTATTTTTTTCTTTAGCAAGACTCCAAAAAGCAATCATAATGTCAATATTAATTTGGTGACTGGTAACGCTAGTTGCCATAATAACATTCTTTTGCATGTATGTTTATCCCTTTCTTACAATTTTGGACAAAAGATATTTTAATTTTGGACAAGGTGTTGAGTGCTCTTAGTGCAATGCAACCTTCCAAGCATGCTCCTAGTATCATTTTTGTTCTTGATTTAAATAAGTGGAAGTTCATCGAAAAATATGTCTAGTGCAATCCTCATGCCACAAAGTAACTTGAAATTTACAGTGGTTGGCTTGCCCTCTTTTAAAAGACTAGATATTTGGGTTTCTAGTTTGGTCAGGGTTAGATTGTTTTGCATTATTGATTGAAAGAGATTCAAGTACATTAAATAATGGACCATCAATCTGTTATGATCTAGTGTGGTAGTTTCATGATCCCTCTTTCCCACATGAGTAATGACTGAGAATTAATATATAAGATAATCACTTTGGATCATCACACAATCATTCCAGGCCAGATATCTTGTTTTGCCCAGTTTATTTGTGTAATTGTAAATATGCAAGAGTTGTAGACAAGGGTAAAGCTAGATGGTATATTTTCCCCTATACCATGTATTTTTGGATAGTTATATAGGCCTAGAATAGATGTAATTAAGTCTTCCTCAAGATGAAACTATTTGATTCTATATTGGTAACTTGAAATACTCATCTTCGGTTGAATTCAAATTTCTTTTAACCAAATCACATGCATGAAATCCATTCATTTTACTTGCACTGGTGAACAGAATCATTCCTCCTAGATTGTATCAGCACCAAAACATCAATAGCCCAAAAACAAGTTCATGTATCATTTAGTAAGAAGTATACCCACAACAGATTTCACATATGAACAAATCAAAAGGTTGCAACCTCAAGATCTAACATCAAGGTGTATTTCCTTTTCATTGTTCATTGTAGCAGTAGTTGTTAGCCTTTTGTTTACATAATTTATTGATCCAGTGAATGCAAGGTGTGTGTCTCCAATTGCCCAGTCTATTTATATATCCACAAATTTTGTGACAAATCAGGTTTTATTCAGTCAAAACCGTAGGAATAGAATCTGAAAAAGACTCCATCAAATTCTCTAACCATGCCCATGAAAGAGTCCCTTTTATGATGCTTCTTCAATTATGATCTATTATATCAATGTTAATGTGTAGGCTTATGTGGAAAGTATTTTATGCATGAAACAACTCCATATTTCATCATTGTAAGAGGTCCGTCCTTTGAAACTTCATTCAAGACAGTCTTTGTAAGGGAATCATTTTTGTGCCTTAACACTTCAAATGGATATGGAAGTGACGTATAACCTTTACTCTCTATCATGGTTAATCAATTAGAGGAAAATGTTTCTAATTTGTTGTTGTTGGTATCCAAATCATGCTACAGGTGTACCCTTTCACAAGTAGTAAAATAAACTTCCAACAATTTTCATAAATTGTAAGATATTGCATCCATGATTGTTGTAGGTATATCAATGATCTTGAAATTTTATAGCTCTTTTATCAAATTATTGTCCACTAGAATAGTGAAATGTCTGCATGAAACCTTTGTCTAATGGTATTTACTACCCCCAGCCTGCTAGGATTAACAAAATTTGTTGGTGTTGGTCTTCCTTTCTGCTACCCCAAACTCCTCAAAATGCATCTATATTTTCAGGGGTAACACTGCCATTTGTAATTGGATGGGTGAGGGCTTGCAAGATAACTTGAGTAACTTTGTACTTTTTACATTTAGGGTCTTCATTGGTGGAAATGCTTTCTCTTCTTTGAGGATAAGTGTTACCTTGATATTTCTCTTTTAATAGAAAATAGTCATTACTTATTTGATTCACTTGTCATTTCATTTATGTTGTGTCTATTGAAAATTGAAAAATTAGGAGATAGGACCACCTTTCCCAGTTTAGAGGCAGAAAGTATATTTTCCCTCATACATTTTTACTAACATCATGACAAAGGAGTTCAAAAATAAACACCACCAACATCAGGCTACATAGAGGGCTTGGTGCTCTTGATTAGACATCAATCCCATTCCCTCCTACCTGATAGAATCCAATGGAAATGCTACAATTTGGCCAATCTTGAAAACTATTAAGTCTGTTGAATTCTAAATGGGATATAAAATTATACTTTATCCATATGAAGTTCAATGAGGTTGGAACCACTATTAAACACCCTTAAAATTTGACATTCTCCTTTATTTTTGATTTTCTACCCTTTTACTTTAGGAATTGAATATTACCTATAATTAATAGGGAGGGGTTCAGAACAACGAGATTTGGTAAAAAGGGAGCATGGGAGCATCTCATTTTTTGAGGGGGGTGTTCCCTTGGTGAGTTTCCTTGTGTCCCCCTCAAAAGGGGTTGTCAAGGAATATCCACCTTGGAGTACCCACATCCCGGGACTGTGGACACTGCATCCTCTGCTCTCAGGAATGCATCCTTGTGTAACATTTCTATTTAGTAACCTTTTTTTAAGAGATTTATATGGTTTTCTACTAGGAAGATAGTAGGTTTGATTTTTGGTTGGTAGGCAGAAATATGAAACTTTCCCTTAAAAATTCATTTCTCTGAATTTATATTTACTAATGCATAATAATGAATAAGACATGATTGATTTTGCAACCCTATCACTTGGTCAATTCATGTTCTATATCTATGTCTATTTAGATATGAATATAGATTGATATAAATATGTATCACTAGATCGAGTTATCAACAAAGTGGTAATTTTAATGAGATAGATATTTCCTTAAGGACTGTTGAAATGATCTTTGCTTGAAGTGTTTGCAGTGTCTACATTCTTGAGTTTGGCTAGAATTAGTTTTGTCTAGATTTGAAGTTTCTTGCAACACTGTAAAAGAAGTTAGTTTGTGCACTAACGCTGAAAACTCTATGAACCAGATATGTGGCCTCGTAGAGGTGAGGTGGAAATTTCAGATTGGGAAGAGTTCTGAAATTTCTACAGCCAATTAATAGAAATTGACCCAACTTCAGTAATTGATGCAATATTGAATTATTATTTCTAGGTCTCCTAGCACAACCCTCCAAGAAGATCCAAGGTTGTTTGCAAAGTTAAGAAATTAGTTTGTGCACTAACACTGATTACTCTATGAAGCAGATATGTGGCCTCGTGGAAGTGGGGGGAATTTCAGATTGGGCAGTGTTCTGAAATTTCTACAGATAATTAATAGAAACTGACCCAATTTCAATAATTGTTGCAATATTGAATTATTATTTCTAGGTCTCTAGAGCATGTCCAAGGTTGTTTGGAAACTAGGGCACATAAAATTGTTGGGTTTGATTCTCAATTTCCCTATTTGTTGTGTCAAATAGTCTCTTAGTCAAACCATTTGTTCAAGGAGCTACTCAGAAATTAAATTTTCAAATATTTAGTGATGCCATAATAATCTTTATCTTTGAAAATGGAGTAGATATTGAAGTTGGCAGTTCACGAGGCTTCACATTTTAGGGAACATCTAGACTATACTATGATTCATCAAGAGAGGGAAATTAAATCATTAGTACTATTAGCACGTTGCTCATCTTGATTTGATTTTAACATGAACTTCTATGTCTGAACAAAATTTTGTAGAAAAGCTTCAGCTCTAACACACATGGACACTCTCTCTTGATTTCTTTGATTTATTGGTGTTTGGATTCTAACATGAACTCTGTCTGAAAAGAAGTTCATAGAAAAAGCTTCAGCTTTTTTATTAATTGGTAAGTTAGACACAATGTAATGGTAAAAGATAGTTCACAAAAACTCTGTAATTGTGATACGTAGCTCAAGGTCAACCCTGAGGTGGAACTCATTAATTTAGTGTACATGAAGCAAATGCACAATATAGAAAGTGCTAGATTCCATTCTCAGTTTAAATACCTTTGATAAATCTTCAAGTATGATACAAAATTGATATCCACATTAAACAAAGATATGCTTAACATTAACATTACAGATAGCTTGTTGCCAATCCTTTGAAAGTCTAATTATAATTACAAGCTTATGCTTCTGCTAGTAACTGTCATCATACATTTCGAGGTACCATTTCCTCCATTGATTTGCTTGAAAAATAAATGAAGGGATGGAATACAAAGAAAAATTGGTTTTGATGACAAAGACTCAGAAAGAGACAAGTAACAGTAAATTCAAAAAGGCCTGAAATGTTTCAAAATTACAAAGCACATGGAAAACCTTTCAAAAGTTCAGCTTACTTCAATCTTCGC
Organism: Picea glauca; assembly: GCA_000966675.3. Lineage (NCBI taxonomy): Eukaryota > Viridiplantae > Streptophyta > Pinopsida > Pinales > Pinaceae > Picea > Picea glauca. Next base: position 583,657 of record JZKD02S1715662.1, on the reverse strand, counting down.
AAGGTCTGTTTATTAGACTTTTATGGTCTAAATTATTTGCAATCAATGAACCTATGCTTTCATCAATAGAAAGGTATTATGTCTAAATCATGTGTTGTTGGTCAACAATACCTTTGCCCATATGTGAGTTTGGGAAACTTGAATCTAGGGTCCTTCTCGGGAACTTAGATCTTGGTGGACAAGATTTGGGGCTAAGACAATGCATTATCACCCTTCCACTAATTCGAATTTTCCCGTATGTCTCATTCCCTTGATATGGTAGATTCCCGTATGTCCTATCCTGTTAACAAAAACCTCAAAATGTCAAAATTACTAAGATACTAACCACACCTTGAAAATCAAAATAAACTTAATTATCATCCTCAGACTAAATCATTTATGATAGAATATATTCAAATCAGAGTAAAATGAAATGATGGTAATCTTTTGTTAACTCAAATGTGTATATAGTTGGTTGTCAGAAGTAGTTTGGCGGAGGACATCAATTCAAACAAGAAAATCCCCTGGATATCCACCTCAAAACTTAAAGAATATTCCATAACATTCAAGATATGTGTTTCCAATCTCTGGCTATTCAGGAAACAAGCCAATAGGTCCAGCATGTTCAATATGAGATATAAACCGCAATCAAGCCAATAATATAACAAGTTAAGGAGGGTTGAGAGTCGAGACAGCCTTAAAATAGGATGGGAACCAAGTACATATAATGAAAACTGGCCCACGAACTCCTCCTAGTTGTTACAAGGACCACATTGACCACATCGACCAGTTGACTAGTAGAATGACAGCTTGGTTGAGTCAGCCTTAGAATAGGATGAAAACCAAGTACATATATTGAAAACCAACCTAAGAACTCATCCTAGCCTAAGTAACAGGATATGTTCAAACCCCCTTTTGTGTCACATATCCTACATGTCGGACATGATACGTGAGGACACATGTACAAAAAGTGTCTTGTTCACAGGACACATTTCAAACACGTTTTTGACACTTACCCTCAATGTGTCCTGCACAGAGAAGTACTTGGCTCGTGTTTTCTCATGCAAGTTGGAGTTGTGAGGTTTTTTGGTGTGCAACTAAGGGTTATTTTGTCTTACTAATGCTATTTAAAGAGGTCCCCACCCCCTCCATTTCACCCACCCTAGTAATTAATTACCATTAATTGTTTCAGTATGTTTGAGAGTGGTTCCAACGTCATTGGACTTCATATGGAGAAAGTAGAATTTTAGGTCCCATTCAAAATTCAGCAGACTTAACAATTTTCAGGATTTCAAGATTGGCAAGATTGCAATGTTTCCACTGGATTCTATCATGCATGAGGGTATGGAACTGACATTTAATCAAGAGAACCAATCCCTTTATGTACCTCGATGATGGTGGCATTGGTTGTTGAACTCTTTTGTCACGACCCCGGTAAAAATGCACCCTTCACTCAAGTATAAACTCTTCTATTGAATTCTTCTCTTTGTCGTCGTGTCAGGTGACTTACTGGTGTATGTGAACACCAATCTCCATCTTATATACAGGCAGAGAGAAGAGTGGTTGAAGGGAAAGACAAATATGTGGGATGTGTTTCCTGATGATATGGGTTTGAACAACAAAGTTGAGTTGGCAAGCAATATCAATTCAACCTCTTTACTGGATTTTTTTCTGGCAAGTTTCAGATAGTGAAATTTTGTGGAAACTGAGGAGAAATTTCATAGTATAGGTGGTCAAAATTCCAGGTTATGGTTTTCTATACTTTTGAAGATACATTCTAGGGAAGGAAAGGTTTGTGACTAATCCTGAAATCAATTATCTTGGCATTTTCGCTGAAATATTTTTCAGTGAAGTCTCAGACTTTGCAATTTTCAGAATCCTGAGTTGACACAGAGAAGTACATGTGGAAAAATTTTCATATTTTGAATCATTATATTTTATGATATATTTATTATGGAAGTTAGGGTTTTTTCACAAGTTATTTTCTCGTGATTTTAAAAAAAAAATTCATGGTTAGCAAGCCCATTTAAAAAAAAAAATGCATGTTCTAACATATTTAAATAACACGGTATTTGTCGTTAAGCAGGTAAAACTATGGTTGGAGAAGAATACACCCAGACAATACACATGGTTTCACGTGGTTAGAAACCCCAGTAACCCATGTTGGTACCCCTTTGAGTAGTACCGCATTAGACAATACCTATAGAAAAAATCTCACTTCCACATACCTTTGCGTATATAGGAAATCCCCTAAGTATACCTGAAATCAACCTTATATAAGTTATTCAACCATTTTGTTACTACAATACACCGAGAACAACACTCGGGGAGACCACTCTGTAGTACCTGGTTAGTCGGGCAACATGGATAAGGGAACGATTGACAATCCTTAGTACCCTAAAATATTGGGTTGGGCACTATTGTTGGACCCCACATGTATATCAGATAACTATAACACCCGACACTCCCTTTTATCCTTAGGAACCATAAAAAAAAATCCATGGTTCCAAAGAAAGATTCAAAATTTACTTTACCAATTAAACCCCCAGAAATATCCTTCATGACTCATGAAGAAAATGAGGAGATACAAAACCAACTATCCAAATTGGATAATCAAATCAATGAATTAAATACTAGGTCTGCGAAAAAGGTTGATTTGATAAATACTCAAAAATAAATGGGAAAAAAGATATTAAAAAAATTGTAAGAGAATGTTAGGTTTGCCAAATAAAGGAGAGATAGTAAAATCTCTAGGGTTACTTCAACCGTTACACATACCTAATCAAATATGGGAATATATATCAATGGCCTTCATTATAGGGGTACCAAAATAAGGATGACATTTTTTTGGTCATTGATAGACTCACAAAATATACACATTTGTTTCTTAATTACTTTTCTACAACTCAATTTTGGGAGTCAGTATGTAGTAGGATTCAAGTGGCATACATTGCATGTGCTTCCCTTAATGGGCTTAAAATGGGTGATAAGAATTTGATTGTGCATCGTGCTACTCCCAGGTATAAATATACACGATGGCATAATAACTCGTACTGAATCTACATATGTTATTGTTCATGATTAATTATGGCAGTCTAACTGAGACTATTTATTTTCCTAAGGCCTAATCTATGCCCTACATTTATTACAAAGTTAAGTGTACCTTAACTTTTTTATAAGCCAACAAAAATATAAAGGATAAAGGTGACCTCTCTTCTTTGGAAAGGGATCCTTTTTAAGTACAAATGGATGAATAGAGAGGAAGTCATGCATAGAATGTGACCTATCAATATTCTTATACTTTTGGAGTTATTGATGGATATAATTATGTGCACTCATATTTAGGAACATCCTATGATGAACTTGTTTGAAGGGTCCTTTCATAATCGATGAATCAATAATAAAGAATCCATAATAGAAGTGGTAGAGAAAATATTAATATCTCTTGAGATTGACATAAGTGGTGGTCATGATCAACACATATGAACTTTGTGGTTAAATATCATCAAAACTAATAGAGGGATATGCAAGAGTGTGCAGTGAGAACCTTGACAAACACAACCTCTAATGTTTGCAACATTTTCTAGAGGATGGACAAATTATGTTTCTTTTTCCAATTATGTAAAATGAGTATATTGTAATTTAATGAACATATTTTCCTATTATTATATATGGTTTTATACTCTATCAAAAAATTTGCCAAGACTTTACAAGGTTTTATAATTTAGTGAAAGATTCGCCAAGATTTTACAAGATTTTATATTTCAGTGAAAGATTCGCAAAGGTTTTACAAGATTGTATAAAATAGTAAAAGATTAGCATTTTCCTATGTATCATGGGGATCAGCCCATTTATTCTACATATAAATTTGGGGGGGCTCTTAAAATCACCCCTGGACTTCTTTGAAGTAGTTCATGGTTGATTGGACCCTTAGGGTTGTATCTCGTTGATCACATGGGAGAAGTCATCCTTTAAATGCAGACGGGAGGACACATATTTCGAGGAATCGGTGGAGGGAGAATAAGGGAAGGCAGTTGCTTTTCCCTTGTCTTGCACAGGTTGAGGAATATCAATTTTCAATCTCTTACTGGCGTGTGAATACTGAACTGGCGAAGCAGCACGGACAATCCAGACATTGGGATTAATAGGTGGTGATAAAGGAAAGGACATATTTGGCCAACCACGATGGTGAGAGGAAGGTTGGTTGACGATCTCTTTCCAACCGTCATTTGCAGGGACTTCAGGCTGCAGAGACACATGTGGATGAATGAGAATGTCGGTGATATTATGAGGAGGATGGAAAGGGGGTTTTTTTGGTCGAGGGTGCATTACTGGTCAAGGGTGCATTATCCCATGGCCAACCCAATTAAAGAACCCATCTTGGAACATTTGGTTGAATTCTTGTGGGTCATCGTCAAAATGGATAGAAAATATAGGCCTCCTATAGCCTTGATTCGAATTTCCCCTGCCTCTGTTATTCCAACCATTGTTTCCTCTACTGAAAAAGATCATCCTATGGCAACAATTTGTCAGTAATGAAGCTCTTAATAAACCATACATGATACTCTGCTTACATGAAGCAAAATTTGGCTCTAAAATTGACATGAGATACATGCAAATACATCCATAATACATCATTCATTAATTGTCAAGTGAACATGGAATGATAGGGTTCATGGGAAATATGGAGGGAGTGTAATTAGAGAAAATTGGTATAATGATAGGGGATTGATAAAAGAATAGTGTTCAACAATTAACCAAACAATTTAACTGTGTATACAAATATCAAGAATATCAGTCACCAACCCTTGCTATGTTATCTTTCTTTCGCTTCCACATAGACTATTGTTTTTAAATTTATATCATAGAAAAGGGATGTGATAAATGAAATCGGGATCGTGGAGGGAATGTAATTAGCAAAAAATGTTATAATGATAGGGAATTGATATGGATATTGTTCAAGTGAAACAAATCAAAACATGCTACCTCAGATGCAATCAAAATTTATCTTTGTTCGAAATTTTGAAGTTTAACAAGTATTATTTTTCTCAAAACAATAATCCAAATTGATGTCTTCTTTGACAAATTGCTTGCTAGCCTCCGAATTATTTTACACAAAAAACTATTTGATGTACCCAAAAAATTTCAACTACAGTGATCATTTTAACCATATAATCATTATATAACAGAAATGACGAACAACATCATAAGCACTACAAGAATATAACATTAGTCCTTGAGCCATGATTCATAAGATACCTCAACCCCAGTAATAATCCTTTAAATCCAATAGGGTCACGCACAGTGTTCCCAAACAACTCATATCCATCGTTTATTTAACCATTGTTCAATGAAATTTATTATGGGCATTATTACTCTAGCTGAGCCTCAAACAATTCGAACATAGATGCCCCTTTTTTTATTTTTAAAACAATCAACATAATGATCGAACCAAGAAAAAAAAATCATTCATTATTTGGAACACGAGCTTCAACAACCTCTAACTTCTAATGAATAGGTGGGTACAGATTTTTTTCTAGAATTGCCAAGCAAGGGACCAAACAAAATTGTGCCCAAGTAACCGAGAAAGCACAGTGCGCTCATCAACTTCAAACTGGAGTAAACACGCTTCCAATATAATGTGTAGGGTTCAATATGGTAAGTGGTAGAGACAACGGGGCAGTTCGACCAGAGACTTTGGCAGTTGAATGGCACAAACAAATCATTCCACAGGTGCCCTATCATAATCGATCACAGAAAGAATAATTTGCAACATTTATCTCGATTGCATGTCTTCAAACAATAGACTATATCCTCCAAAAAAACAAGTGAACCCAACCCTTCCTTCAACACAGCATAAGGAGTGACCAAATACAAACCCGTGCCCAGGAAAAAAGCACGAATAGTGCTCCCATCAAAATTTGGGTAGCAATATTCTCATACGCAACAGTGACAATGAGGTCATAGCAACCAGGCCAACAACTAATGGTTTTTCCAAGACAAGGCACAGACTGTTTTAATATTTCATCAGTTCACATTAAAACCCATAGGGTCAAAATATGGCGTGAGTACACTAGCCATAGAGACCAGTAATGTCAATCCAGAGGTAGGGTATTCACAAAGCCCAAAGTTTAGGTAGACTGTGATAACCAATTTCAATAGAGAGGCCAACCCGAATACAGAGCCATGGAAAAGCAGGATCCACTACAATATTTACTCAACAATCCCATGCGAAGGATTACACACAGCAAGAACACCATGACCAATTTTTCAAATGCCAACATTCCAGAACAACCATCATAAGAAACCAAGGATGCAACCATAAATACACAGTTCAAAACATCATAACAGCTTGAGAATCACACAGACCACGAGCAACCAGAGCCAACATTTGATTCAAGGGCAGAGAAACTTTCATGGATGGGAAAGTAAGAAAACCCATACATGTAAAATATTGAGCGAGGAGAAAAAAAACAAGGTTGTATACTTCCTCCACGACCGGGCACAGCGGAGCAACAACAACTAACAGAACCAAAAATGCAAGAATGACTAGGGTGACGGGCTCGAGGGGAGTTTGAGTGACGTGCATTTATTGCATGTTGCTTCTCCCTTGAGTTCTTCATTCATACCTTAGTACGAGCCAAGCCCACTAGCTAGCTCATTCAAAACCATTAATACAACAAAAATCCACTGCCATATTACATTTTCAAGGTGCGTGATAGTCCAAAGTGTGCTACCCCTTTCCCCTATTAATTTTTTCTCAAATGAAAACTTGCTAGGAACACAACCCCATTGCAATCAAAATTTATCCAATAACCATAGTAGCAAGGGTCGATATCACCCAAACCTTTTCCATGAACTATACACAATATCAAAATTAAAACTGGACTATAATACTTCCATCCACAAGGCAACATAATCATATTTCATGAGTGAACATTAAAACCATTTAGCTCCATGTTTTAATCACCCAAACACCACAAATCACCATAATCATTTTAACCATGATTTGAAGCAAATGAGATGTAGAAAATCGTGTCACAACCAACACATAGGAAACCAAAATATAAGCATTTTGTATCCATCATAGTGCTATAAGTTAAACAAGGGGGTCCCACCTACTAGTATATTATTAATATAGTTAAATAATAAATCTTGGCAATCGTTTGCGAGCATAGTATTCATCGTTGCGCTTTCAAGCATCAACAAACTGGTGACTCCACAGGGAAATATGTTTCCAACAGATTAAGAACTCGGAATGTCTGGTTTTGGAGACCAGGTGAACCGTATATCAAAGAATTATTTACCAAAATGATTATGCAACAGGGGGAGTGAGGCGGTTAAAGGGGATAAATGCTCCGAGACTTTGGGAATAGCTCATGAAAAGTGTTACATATGAGGGTTTTGTTTAGGTATGCATAACATTTGATTGGTCACGGTGAAAGTGTTTATTGTTTAAAGGAGAAAATTTTCTAGTGTGCTCTTTTGAATGTCAGGGTGGGGGGAAGAAAGGGATAGCATAAAGTAGGGATGAAAATATAGTGAAGAAGATGTTTTCATACCAATGAAGAGGTGGCATGGATGTTTTTCAAACGTGTATTGAAGTATTGGGGTCTTCCATTAAACATAATTTGGGATAGAGATACAAGGTTCACTGGGAAGTTTTGGACTACATTGTTTAAACTTATCAGAACGAAGTTATTGACGAGCTCCAACTTCCATCCTCAGACATATGGACAAACAAAATAAATCAATGAATTTTTGAAGGACTACTTGAGACATTATGTGTGGACAAATTAGACTAATTGAATGGATCTGTTAGATGCGGTACAGTTCAGTTATAACTTGCAGAAAATTTCTACAACGAGCTATAGTTTGATCGAGTTGAGAAATGGGCAGAAACCCATCACCCCATGCATGGTGATGCAAGGCTACTATGGAAATATTCCATCAGCCTTGGTATTTATTATGAGTTAGGAGGATCGATTGGATTTATCTCACTTACATTTGACAGATGCGAAAGGGAGGATGAATCATTTCGTAGATCATGAGAGACGTGATGTGAAACTCAACATAGGAAAGTAGGTCTTCGTCGGGTTGGGTAGGAACCAATTCATGCCTCCAACCTGTATGGCTACATCACTTGTGTGGAGGTATGAAGTTCCATTCAAGATACTTGAGAAGATCAAGGAAGTCACCTACAAGTTGGAGCTTGTGTTTCACATGAGATCCCACCACCCTGTCTCTCACATCAGTTATTTGAAGTCATGTCGGGCGGACATGGAGGACCTATATAGAACCAATCCCACACATGGCTCATTGAAGAATGTTGATCGACCAGAGTTGGAGGTAGAATAAATTTTGGTGTTCATAATTTTAGGGATTGGCAGGAATCGTCGACATGAGTACTTAGTTCGATGGAAGGACAAACCCGAGGAAGATGGTTATTGGGAGAGTCGAGCGGAACTATGGAGGTGGAAGCACAATATCCATGAGTTCTAGGAGAATTACGGTGGATCATAGGCATCGTGATTACCGATGACGAAAATGACTTCAGGTCGGGGAGGATGTAAGACCTCGGGCACCAAGGATAGTCGGGCACCTTCTCATCGTGCATGTTAGTCTCTAATTTTTGCTTTTGATTTTGTGAGAAACCCTAATCCCAAACCCTTCCTACCTACACTTCATTATCTGCTTCCATTTGATTTTAATCATTGTCTTTAGCTTGTTATGGTTTTCATTTCAGTTTTTTGAATAATTTATTTAAGTTTGGAGTTGTAAGACATGGTTTTAAATGATGTGTCACTTTATATGCCTGTTTGAACTTTACAAATTCAAATTATGCTAAGTCATTAATATCGCTACTTGAATAGCATTATTCCCATAGCCCAAAGATAATCATGCCTTAATATGTGCCCGTCACCCAGATTTCATTATGATGACACAGATTGTGGTTTGAGAGTTTGCATGTGTCCCACAATAGCTTTGGAATCATTTTGTGATTCAAACCGTTACATGATCGGATTGCTCTGTACCCGCAAAGGACCCATTTCAAATCATCCAATTCTCAACAATCATTATATTGAACTTGTTATTCTATGTCTGATTTTGCTGAATTTTAGGCGCAAGTATTTGCTCAGAAGAATAGTTATATACTAACAGATTGCAGGTGGAAAATTCAGAATTTGAATCGTTCCAGTTATAGCATTGTGTTTTGATGGCGCCTAAGAGGAGCAGACAGGTAGTCAGATTAGAACCTGAGGGTGTTGAACTCCTCGAAGCTCATCCTTAGATAGCTCAAAGGTTCAGAGATGTTGGGTGGTTTGAATTCCTTACCGCTTTTCAAGGTTACGACGAGCAGGTCTCCATGGAGTTTGCATTGAACTTTGATGGTCACAAGGTGGAGATCGAGAAGATGTTGATGCTGGTGACAGAACAGACAATTGCTAAAGCTTGCAGATTGGTGGTTGGAGGAGAAAGATGGTGGAAGAAAGAGCATGTGGTTACAGATTTTGTCAATCAATTCCTGCTTCCAGATAAGAAAAATCTGAATTGGAGCAGGGGAGTTCCTCGCAGCTAGATTAGACCTGAATGGCACACTGCTCTGATCGTTATCCATAGGTATATCACCTGCGAAGGTAGATTTTCACTAGTCTATATCTACCACATTAGGATATTAATGCATCTAAATGGCGGTTATCCCTTAAATATGCCTTACTTTCTACTCAAAAGCTTGACAAAGATGTCAAAGAGAGTGCAGTCACTCTCCACCAATGCTAAGAGCAGCCTGTTTCATCAAGTCTTAATTAAGACTTTAGTTATGTCTTCTTTGAGAGAATTACAGAAGCCCTGGAGTTGGCTCATGCAATCCTTAAATCCTAACACATAGTCCAACAAACAGAAGAAAGGCAAAGGAAAAAATACTATTACACAGAAACAAAATATTTCAATTGATGAAACCCCTGTTAAAGAAGAAATGCTTGATATCAGGGTGACAAGGAATAGCAGAGGTAAAAGACCTAAGTTGGATCTAGAAATCGAAATGTTTTCTGAGGAAGATGTTAAAGGGGAAGAAGATTCAAATGAAGATTTTAATACTCAAACTACAATGAAGCATGAATCACCATAAACCAGTAAAAGGGGCGCTACAGTCAAAAGGACAAAGGATAAAGGTGTGTCTGCGTCTCAAAAACCTAGAAGTAATTCTACTAGGGTTACCAACAAGTACAGGTTGAAGTCTAAAGCCATGTATAATCCATCGATCAAAGAAGAAAATGTCATAGTTATAGGAGATCACTCTGAAGATGTTGAAGCAGGTACCAGGAAAAAGGAAAACGGAACTCCATTGCTTAAGAAACCAGTAAACAAAGGTAAACAAATTTTTTCATCATCTACAGGACCTGTAACAAGAGCTACAACCAAATTGGCAAAAGCTAGAGAAATTGCTAAAGGTATCAGTGAGATTCCTGAGAATGAAAAGGATTACCTTGTAGACTCAGATCACATATTAGATGTGCCTGAAGCCATGGATTCAACAAGTTCTGATGAAGAACATAGCTCAGGATTGGTTTCTAAATACCAAGTTAAATCGAAAGAACCCAAGGTTGCCTTAAATTTGAATGAGCCTGCACCTTTTGAAGAGTTCTCAGAATTCAGGGTTAAAATCAGAACTGATAAAGAAAGGATCAAATGTAGAATCAAATGTAATGCTGGCAAGATCATACAATATCAAGTTGTTGAGCAATGATCTATTTTTGGATTGTAAAAACTCTTATTGAGCTAACTTCCCTAGTAGATAGATACTATTCGGATTTAGTCATTAAAAGTACACTAGATGATAGGATCTAGAGGTTTTATGGATAGTTTAAATAGGCAGAGGAAAGACTGTGTTCTGGTCGAAAAATTGGAGATCCAAAGGACTTATTCTGAAAACTCCTTGTAAGGCATTATTATTCTATTTGACACTTAATAG
>JZKD02S1715662.1:551229-564922 GCA_000966675.3 Picea glauca | reverse complement strand
CCCCCCCTCTCAGTAATCCAACAATATTGGTCTTGCTACCAAGACAAAAAGTTGTGGTTTTGCACGCTATTGAGAATATTGGATGTCTGCAATGCAACCAAACTCCTCAATGGTGTGACATAATCCCTATGAAGGAGGAAATGGAGGATTTGGATCACCTAGTAAACAAACATCAACTCCCAAAATCACAATGACGATGCATTTTGTTGGAATCAGTATTAGAAAGGAACTACCTTCCCCTATTGCTCTTATGTTCCAACATTTCATGTAAATAAATCGACCTATGGATGAAGTGGATAGAACAATTTTGTTTTCTTTCAATAAAAAATGAAAACAAATTGTTAAGAAAACACATAAAAGAGGAATATAGCCCTAGATCGAGTAATCATAGAGACAATAGAATCCATTATGATGGATGTGAATGAAACAAATTGAGTGGCCATGGCATATGTTGGAGTGGCCACTACTCAAGCCACCAAATTCAACATTCTCAAATTGCCCCGTGATATAGAGGACTAGAAGAAGGAAATAGAAAGTTTGAAAAATCAAGTGGAATATTATAAAGTTGCAAAGAGTGACACTACAAAATTTACAGAATATGCTTTAGTGGAGAACTACTACTACTTGTCTATTGTTCTTCTTCTATAAAATGCATATGGATGGCTAGTCAGAGTGACTTCTTGCGGATATTGTTTGTGGATGGATTTATAACTTTATGTATGTTCATTGCTAGGGTTTTTAAGGTTGAAAGAATTCTTGAGTAAGTGGTCTCACTTTATCTTGTGGATTTTTCTTATGAATGAATGAAAGTGTAATTGTACTTCTCTAGTGGTGGTAGTTCATTCTCTTTACTTCTTCTTAAGCAAATCCATCTTTTCAAATCTCTTGGAAGGTTACTAGTGGAGTGCCTTCCCTTGAATCATCTTGATGTTATCAGTAAGGTACTAGGTGGATTTTCTAGGGTTTGTAGTGGAAAACCCTAGATATCACCCTAGATCTACTTACATCTCTTCAAGGGAGTCCTTAATTGACCCTATATTCCCCCAAAAAAATATAGTAGGCACTAGTTTCTCACTTTAATCAATCATAAATCGTATTCTTACCTTTTATTTTATGTTTCAGTGGGGCTTGTGTTCCCCTTCTACGTAGGATATTGAAGGAGGGGATGATATTCATTTGGGATACTATACTATCATTATAATAATTGATACGATGGCAGGGCCAAGTATCCTACACTCACCACACAACCAGAATTTTACATGACATCCTACTATCTAGGCATTGTATATGTTGCAAATCCATTTCCTTGGATGGAATGGAGATGGAATACAACTTATCCACCAATTCAAGTGTATTTTAGTCACTAGTGGGAGCACAAATAATGCACCATTGTGCCAATATATGTGATCATTTATTCTCTCTTATGCATGAACAAATTTTTGGCAAAAGTGTCAAAGGTTGTCCAAAGAAGCCAAGTCTTGAAATAGATCTAAAACTAGTATATGGATGATAATTCAACTTGTATCAAAGTGTGTGGAGAAACCAAGTCTCCTCGTACCCTCCCTATACATGTTTCAAATATACTACTTATTCAGGAGATTGCATACTAGAAAATCTTTCATGGTTTCAGTGTTGCACTAGCTCTTATACAAAAAAACGTTATGACCCACCTACCCTCTCTACATATGGTTGTATGGGCTGAGAAACTCTATTTTTGAGAAGATGGAGGCCAAGAAAATGAAATATTACATATTTGAGTAGGATAGGTTTAAGATGCATGATCCAAATTAGGTGGTGAAGATTCATCGAAATTATGCGGCCATCACTTGGCCTTATCATCATGAAGGGTATCAAGGAGAAGACATGAAGAGGAGATCACTCTCTTGCAAAGAAGTGTTGGTATGCATCAAGTAATCTATTGAATCTCGTGTAGAGAAGAAAAATATTAAAGCTAAGGAAGAAAATGAGTTGTTGAAGAAGAAAGTTGAAGCTAAGGAAGAGAAAAAGAGAGTTGAAGCTCAAGTAGAGAAGAAGATGATTGAAGATGACACAAAGATGAATAAAGTCAAGTAAATATAGATAAGTCAACACAGCAGGGAATCAAAAGGATCCTACAACAACGATTGACAAAATAGAGACAATGAATATAGAGTGACAAACGTCCATCGAGGCGACCAAGTATATTGGGAATCCAAGAAGTGATCCCAAGAAGGAGGTGATGGAGGATTTGGATCACCCAATAAACAAATGCAAACTCCCAAAGGCACAATGAAATTGTCTTCCATTGAAGTCAATAATGAAAAGGATCTCCCTTCCCCTTTGGCTCCTGGATTCCAACATTTCATGTAAACAAACTAGTCGACGGATGAAGTGGTTGAAATGGAATGGTTCAAATAAAAAATTGAAAACAAGTTGTCATACAAACACATAAAAAGAGGAAGATGGCTCCAGATCAAGTAATCAAGGAGACCACAAAATCCACTATGATGGATGTGAGTGAAACGGATCCAATGGCCACTACTCAACCCATTGAATTCAATATTTTCAAAATGGCCTACAACATAGAGGACTACAAGAAGGAAATATAAGGTTTGAAAACTCAAGTGGAATTTTATAGAGCTACAAAGGGTGACATTGCAGAACTCATAGAATATTCTTTAGAGATTCAATATAATGTGAGCTCGGTGCGAAGGGAGCTCTAAAAAAAACTACAAGACCTCCAAAGCCAATATTCGAATGTAGCCACCCTCTTCCACAGAATTCAAGAGTGGAAACAAAGGCAAGAGGGGTGGAAAATATGTGTTCATCTTTTGAAACAATGGAAATAAGATTGTGTTGATGCTCCTTTGTATATTCCAAGATTAAGTGAAAGAATGATCCTCATAAATGACACAGGACTTAAATATTGGAAAGAGGTATGTTGGCGATTGAATGAGATTGTCCAATATATATTGAGTGAATAGAACCAAATTTGGTAGGATACATAAAAAAATCATACAACAATGTCATCTACCTCAGTTCAAATCAAATAATGTATTCTTATTTGAAGTTGAAGTGATGAAAGCGTTACATGAAAGGAAAAAACAAGAAAGGAGTATCAAAGGACATATTACCATAATCAAGAAGGCAGAGATCATGGAAAATGTACAAATTCCAACTAAGAAAATAAGCTTAATGAACAATTTCATGTCTAATTTGGAGAAAAACCTAGATAAAATAGACCATAACTTATCTCTCTACCAAAACCCCAGTTGAAAAACACCATTTTACCCACTATCATGAAATTAGAAAAACATGTAAGTTTTGGAGACAATATGTGAAACTTAAAACAAATGTAGAGGGACAACCTCCTGATAATTAAGCTTAGAATGTGAAGAGTTGGGAAGTTGAAACATTTTCAACCTCTCGTGCTCTCTTTTTTGTATAAATGTGATAAATGAAAAGAAGAAAGGGCTTTTTGCTTGACATTGTAAGCTAACTTCTTGTTAATTTAGAGGCCATTGTTGATCAATTTTGCTAAAGAATTATGGTGTTGCTATGAGTTAGTATAGACTACTCTCATTGTTCATGGTGCTCTTGAAATTTGTAAGAATAGATGTTCATATGTTGTAGACTATTTATTTGATATGTGTTCTTGCTTTATCTTATTATCTTTGCATCTTATTCTTTATGTTGACAAATTGATGTGAAACTGTAATTTCCAATAATATTATAAGTTATCCTTGTTTTGTTGTTAATTATCTAAAGATTTATGCAACATGTATTTCAATGAACTATTTCCTGTATGTAGCTTGATTTTGTCTTCTTGTCTTATGGTGTCTTAATACTCCTACCTAGGAAACATTAAATTAGTCTAGGTTTCATCTTACATTTGCATTCGAACTGAATTTAGTTTTCAATTCATGAAATAAATAAAGACAGTGTGGTCATAAACTAGAGGATTTTCCATTATCGATGGTGAAAAGTTTAATTGGGCCCTTTTCCCAGGTAAACATATATAGTTGATGAATGGCATTTTCCCATGTCAACACAACTTTTTTTTTAACCTAAAAAATTGAACTACATAAGAAATTGCATGAAAGTCGTGCAATTATACATGAAACTTCCTAAAATTCATACAATATGTAGGAAATTGCTTGAAAGTCAAACAATTGTGTAGGAATCTACCTAGAAGTCTCATAACTAAGTGAAAAAATGACAAATAGAAGTACGACTACAGAAGACGTAAACAAAGTTGTATGACTCAAAAAAATAAAACAGTGGGAGCTTCTCAGCATATTCCCAGGTAACTTCAGAGCTTTCTTCAAACACAAGTGCACAACTACATAAAAAAAAAAACTAAAAAAGTCACGCAGTGCAAGACAATTTTTGAAAAAAAACATAGCATATAAAATGCAATCAACACTATGGTTTGGTGTGAATATTTAAATAAAAATATATTGATAATATTCATAGAGCATAAAGGTTGAAGAAATCCCTAAGAAACCCAATAAGACAAGGAAGAGTTTCAAAAACCCTTCCCTCTTGGAGTCACCATTCTATTATCGAAGATTTATGTTTAGTGGGGGGGATCTCTTTACTGAATGGATTTACACATTCAAGAACAAATAGAATGATGGTGGCCTATTATACCATTTCAATAGAGAAAATTTTAGGGGCTAAATTTCTCCAATGGACTAATTTTCCATCGTTTTTCCCAAAAATAGATTCTCCAATTTCCATTTTTTCTAAAAATGACTTGCCCAAATTCCATAGAATAAAATTATTTTACCTTAAAAACCACCAAAATTTTGTAGAAAGTATATAAAATCCTTAGAAATTTGAATATTTTTACAAAACTATCGCAAAACATTTTACATTTTGCATATTAACGACTATTAAGATTAGTCCAAGTTTCTACATTTTAATATAACATCCTTAAAATTATCCATGTATTTCAAGCAAGCAATCAAACAATGGGAAATTAGAATTCATGAAGACTGAGAAAAGAACATACCTATGAGACACTAGAGGAAAGTCATCTCCAAATAACCCCACACACAAGATAACCAGAAAAAAGCCCACTCTTTCCTACAATTGTAAACCCTAACTTTTACTTGCTCGAAATAAATAAAAATCTCATCTGACATGCTTCAAGTTTCATTGAGGAAAGTACACGTAAACCCCAAATCAACAAAATAAATGGAGGGAAAGATGAGATATTCTTATTAGTCAAAGAGAAAAGATTACATATGAAGGTTAGCTTACAAGTGACGATGCAGTGCCAAACCTTATCTCTTTGGGTTCTTTTTTCAAAAGGTCAATCTCTTTGATCCAAAAGCTTATCCAAATGCCTTCTCAACCTTCATGCAATCAATATACATTGTAGAAGATTGGATGAAAGATGGATAATCCAAAATAGAAGAAGAATTCCAACAATATAATTGCTCTATGGTGATCAAAGATCTTCAAAATAATGTGGAAGAGGCCTTTTATAAATGAATTAACGCCTCTACATGGATTTTTGGGGTAAATAAATGGTCCATTTTTGTAAAAGATCGAAATTTATGTGCATGGGTTTACATACCCTTGTTCATTTTTTACCATGTCAAGGGTTGCACTCTTCTTATAATTGAATTTGGTTTTTTCAACAATTGTGTGGGTTTTTATTTGAACCTTGTGCAACTACATGACTTTTCTCAGGGAAAGTCACATGGATCATTTTTTCTAAAGAAGTTAAGATACCTTTCTAGCTTTTCAATGTCATATATACTAAATGTGGATTCACTTTTAAGTCAATTTTATTTTTTGAATGGGGAAAATTATTGGATTCACTTTTAAGTCAATTTTACTTGTTGAATGGGGAAAATTATTGGATGTAAACATGAACTCTTACGGAAATTACATCCATGACAAGAATATTTAAAGAAACCTTATAACTATATTGGATTAATGATTAGTGGGGTATGAATCTTAACATGCACATGGAATCATGGATAAAATTATCGCTTGTTGGAGAATTTGATGACCAAAGTTATTTTCATCATGTGATGGGTAGTTTCCATTAAAGATGATAATTAGTGGATAGTTTCACCTAAATTATTCCATGAGGATGGTGAATGATAATATTAAATGAAGGGAAGAGGTCGACCAATGAAGAGGGAAGTATAAGTGTTATATTGTTGACTAGCAAGTTTAATTCTGCAACTAGATGGATTCTGCAAAATGGGCTTGAGTTAGCATGATGAAAATTGAGATAATGAGAATGACCCTCTCTTTTTTCACAGAGGTTTTCCATCAATTTGATTATTAAAAAGGAATAATTAATCTTAAAGGATCCCTATTATCTATGAAATTGTGCATGCACGTAGCACTTGATCTTTGGAAAAGGTATTGAATCTAGATTCCCATTGGTTTTGGTTATTCAAAGGGAGTGGAAGATATAGATATTTGAGTTCATTATGTTTGCGCATTACTTAGTTCATATTTGGATTTTATTTTGTATTTGTACATCTCAATATTAAAACTTTACTAAATCGAAGTACTAATTTCATTGCATTGTTAATATTAGATCTTCCATTTTGGAATATTCTTCTCCAGTTGTAGAATTTTATAGTTACATATCCTTCGGGGTTTTTTCTTTTTTAGATTCCCTAGGTACATCTAACTTTGTATTTTCACTTTATAAATTCATCTTTAACCACTGGATCTCCTTCTTTCTTTTCCTTTGAATAAATTGGAAGGATAAATCTCTTCTTCCTAATTACGTGTCTTTTTTGGACAAGCATCCTTTAAATGTCCTATCTCAAAACAAAGTAGACATGTAAAGGTACCATTATGGGGGCCTTGTAGGGGACCATTTTGAAGCATGGATTGAAGGCATGATGAGGTATTTCTTTGCACTTACCTCCACCTCAAATAAAATGTTCCTTGGACCTTTTCTAGGTAAGGTAGTTGTAGGCCACCTCCATATGGAAATAAGGATATGCCCATAGGTACTGCAACAAGTATTCCAATGAAATCAAGTGTAGTATCACAAACATCATCAAGAGTACAAGAGAATCACAGAATTTTTTGGGGCCCTTGTAAGAGGGCAAGATATTCCAAGGGAACAAACCTACTACAAAGATCTCAATAGAGAAGTATGTGAACCCCATCCCACATTACTTGTTGGGGGTGTAAAGGTACTCATCTCCAAAGTGATGTCATTGAGTGTCACAGTTGAGCCTAATGCGGTATGAGGGAAATTCCCCAGTTTGGGATGAAAGAAATAATTAATGTATCTATGCATATATTAATCATTTTCAAGTGGAGCATCAATCCATTATGGTGGAATCTTCAAGTAGAATGAATTGTGTTGAACTCAAAATATTGTGTGATACCAATGCAATAGATAATTTCATTTCTCCATCTACATTAAATAAGTGAGATTTTTTAGCTTGCGAGCACAAAGATTTTAGATTTGTTGAAATCACTCTGGTGTGAAGTAGGTGGTAGGACCTAATATTGAGGAAATTTTCATAGATCTAAGGGTATGTACTACCTTATTGAAATTGTATGTCACTACCATTGGCTCGTATGATCTCATTATTGGTATGGATTGATTCAAATCCCATGAAAATTTCCTAGACTGCTTTGGAAAAAGAGTGCCTTGTGTAGATGACAACATAAGGACAATTCAGATCCATGGTCTCAAGAAAAAGGCACACTTACCTTTCATCCCTGTGATGAAATTAAATCATTGTCCAAGGAAGGTGTTTGTTTTATGTAATAGAGGTGTTAAGTGTATAAAAGGGACCCTCCTTAGATTAGTACCCCATTTTAGTAAAGTTTGGGGACATTTTTCCCAAAGAAATGCTAGGGTTTCCTCTTGAAATAAAGCTCAATTTTACTATAAGGCTAAAACCCGAGGTTGGTACAATTTCCGGGGCACCTTAAAAGATGATCACTCTACAATTTTTTGAACTTTTGGATGACACTGAAGGAACTTATAGATTTGGGACTTGGTAGGCTAGTATTCCACTCTGGAGTGCACCTATTGTCTTTGTCAATACGAAGGATGGCTCCTTAAAAATGTGCATATATTATAGAGATTTGAATAACATTGTGGTTAAAAAGAGGTAACCAACACCTCCATTTGTTCAAATAAAAGGGCAACAAGTTTCTTAAAGATTGATGTTTGATCAGGTTATTGTCGGATGATAATTGAGGAAGGTGATATTCACAAAATTGTATTCTAAACAAGATTTGGGCATTACAAATTCATATTGGTGTCATTTGGTTTAATCAATGCATCAGTAGCATTCATGAATCTTGTTCTAAAAATACCTATACCATTTTGTGCAATTTTTCTTACTCAATATCCACATATATTACAAAAATGAAAGAGAGCATGAGGAGAACTTGTAGTTTTTGTTGCAATGTTTGAGAGACAAATTGTATGGAAAGTTATTGAAATGTTTTTTCTTCCCAAAGATATCCAATACATAGGGAATATTATTTCAAAAGAGGGAATATCTAAGAGACCCAAATAAGATCAAGGCCATCATGGATTGGTCAGTGCTCAAAATGCTCACAAGGTGCATAGTTTCATGCGATTAGCTAGATATTATCAAAATTTTGTGAAATTATTCTCCAAGATCACAAATCCAATAACTACCTTGTAGAGTAGAGGAACAAATATGAATGAACCAAGGAATGTGACTTGGCATTCTATGAGTTTCAAATATTGCTAACTAGTTCACTATTCCCAAGATTGCATGATATGGATGTGATTTGGATAGGAACTTTTTGGTCTACATGGATGCCTCAAAAGAAGGGTAATATGGGATGGTGGAGTGATAGAATATGTGTCACAAAAATTGAAAATTTATGAGGATAATTACACTATGCATGAGTTGGAGATGATAATAATCACATCTAAAACTTTGGAGCCAGTGTATGGTTGGGAGAATCTTTGTTCTTAAAACTGACCACCAAATCTTGTGGCACATCTTCATGAAAAGGGATCTAAATTCTAGGTAGAGGCAATGGAGAGAGTTTCTTAGTAAATATGTTTTGGGGATTTCATACATCAAATAAAAGGTGAATGTAGTGCTTGATGCATTGAGTAGAAAGCTCGTGATCTCCTCTTTAGTACACTTGAAGGTTGTTTTGAAGTAGTGATTGTTAGGACACATGCACCAAGATAGTTGGTTTTTGAAGTTTAGATCAATAATTCATAATGGAAAGTGTCTACAACCTAATTTTGAACGTTATGTCCTTAGGGATAATGGTTTGTTTCAATTTCCACCGAGAATGTATGTCCTCAAACAAGGATATATTCAAAGCATTATCCTAAAAGAATCCCACATAGTACTTGACTTTGTGCATCCAGGTGTAAAGAAGATGGATGTAGGAACAAATAAGTTATTTTGTGGGGTAGTAATGAAGCGTGATGTGGTCTAGTTCATCTCTAAATGGCCATAATGTTAGTAAGAGAAGGTTAAACAACACCACCTAGTTAGACTTTTACAACCTCATGACATCCCAAAGTCAAAATGGGAAGTCATTTCCATAGTTTTTGTGGTAGGATTATCACTAACATTGCAAAAGCATAATACCATTTTGTTTGTAGTTGATAAACTGACCAAGAGTGCTCATTTTCTTCCAGTTTAGGAAACTTATGATTGTTGTTCATGTGGTGCATGTGTTTGTTAGTGAGATCATTTTTTTTCATGGGTTTCTCATGAAGATAATCTCAAATAGAAACTCTTGGTTTACATATGGGTTTTGGACAAGCTCATAGTAAGTGGTTGAGACTAAGTTGAATTTGAGCATTGCTTATCATCCTAAAATGGATGAGAAAATAGAGAGAGTCAATCAAGTGATGGAAGACATACTTGGGATGTATGTAGTGTATCAATAAAAACATTGGGAAAAGTATTTGGCTTTGGTAGAATTTGCTTACAAAAACAGTTATCCTAACTCTATCAAGATGCCTCCTTATGAGTGCCTTTATGGAAGGTCATGTAGGATACCACTGAATTGGGACATGTTCGGAGACTGAGTGGTAGTAGGACTACAGTTGATAAAGGAAATGGAAGAGCAGGTATTTCATATTAGACAATGATTCAAGGAAGCATAGGATTCACAAAAGAGTTATGGTGATGTCCATTGCAAAAATTGAAGCTATTAGGTCAACAATATTATTTTTATACATATTGGGCCAAGTAAGACTATTGTTATATTTAGGAAAGGAATAAAGGTTTCACCTCAATTTATAGGGTCACCTGAAATATTGAAAAAAATGGACCAGTTGCTTACCATCTTTCACTTCCACCCCACTTGCATAAACTTACTAATGATGTTTTTCATGAATTAGTATAAATACATTATGTAGCTAATGAATCTCATATACTTCAATGGAAAAAAATGCATGTTTCAAATGAGAGAACATATATGGTCGAATTGCCACATAGGATTGGAGATTTTGACAACTCAGGCATGACCTAGTGCACTAAGTTAAGGTCCAATTGGATAAATACAACTTGGAATTCGCTTCTTGGGAGGACACAAAGACCATGTGTCGAGATTACCCTACACTTTTTGGTTCACTGTGAATTTGAGATGAAGTTTCCCTGAGGGTGGGTGTATGCAACAGCCTACATTTTTTGCCTCAGGCAGCGAAAACTCTAATTTTTGTTTATCTTAGTATTTCATTAGCTCAGTATATGTTAGGACTCATCTAGACCAGTGAAGACATTTGGTATGTATACATATATACCTACTTGATATTAAAAATATGTTCACAATATATGATTTTTTCTATTACATGTTACAATGACAATAGTTATATGATTCCATTATAATCATGTGATTAAAAGGTTAAATTTCTAGTACATGGATACCGGTTTGAGATTTACACCATGTACGTACAAAGATGTAATGCACGATGTAAGTGAATATCTATACTACTTGATTGGAAATTAGTACATAATGATGGATTATTACATGAAAGTGTTATGTGAGCCACTAATGAGATAACTTATAGGTCGATGGGTTATCATGTAAGAGTAAAATGGTTGG
The DNA here is from genome assembly GCA_000966675.3 of Picea glauca. Classification (NCBI taxonomy): domain Eukaryota; kingdom Viridiplantae; phylum Streptophyta; class Pinopsida; order Pinales; family Pinaceae; genus Picea; species Picea glauca. Next base: position 553,876 of record JZKD02S1715662.1, on the reverse strand, counting down.
AGTTCCAAGATAAATTCGATGTCATAGACATCATAAAGATAGATGCATACTATTAGTTTTAATTGTGATTTAATTTGTGTTTTCAAACTCCACTGTGATTCATGGGTAAAGTAAGTGTGCTTTTTACAAGAAGCAAGGCTTTCCCACAATGGTTATTTGATGACACAACTATTAGAATATTAGTTACATTGAATGGTTTGGACTTGATGTTAAGGTATTGAATTTTCCTCGAGAAAGAGGGGTGGAGGCATTACCCACCATGAATCCTCCAAAACTTGGAATTGGAGGTCATTGTTAGCCATGCTCCCCTCAACATGTGATGATGATTTTTGGTTGCTTATTATGGATGCTAGGTCGATATAGTTGACGCTTTCACCTTAGGATTAATTTGGAGTTAGGTTAATGTAATCAATGTTCTAGCATGTTGTATTAGAGGAGGAGATGGGATATGAAAGTAAAGATGACTATGTGTTTGGAGGTGACCTTGAGTCTTATCAAGATCCTGAGAAGAATTGGTTATGTCATCATTTACTTCTAAGGAATTGTAAATAGATTCCTTGTTGTGCTTAATATGCTTGTCTAGTGCATTTCCCGTAAATGTTGTGTGAATATATACATGCAATGTTTATTGAATCATTATGATTTCTATTAATAAAAGTTATTAGATAATGTGTGCACTTTAATTATTGTCATGTATATCATTGACACAAAGACATTGTGCATTAGAAGCGTTGATTGTTCATTGTTATTAGTACATGTGCAAGATATGTGTACAGTAGTTATGTAAACATACCCAAAATGTGTACACTATTATGATTACGTTAATGCATTAGTTTCTAAATAAGATTATTAATTATATAACTAATCGATTTTTTTTATGTGAATTTATATTATATACATTTAAAATATTCAAAGGAATGATAGGAATCCATTAACTTTATTGGGTGGGTAGTATCATGGTAAAAAACAATTAGGATAGGTTGTCATTAATATTGATGTAAATGCCAAATCATGTAATGATAATTCAACATGTGATTAAGACTTTTTACCCTTTAAAATTTACTACCTAGGATCTTGAGGGTGAGGTGGTCAGGATAGTAATGATAGGTGAGGAGGATTAGGGGGATGTGCACGGGGAAGTCGATAAATAAGGGGAAGGAAGAAGTATTTAGGATTGAAATAACTTAATAGTTTGTAAAATCATATAATGTCGGATCTTTTGTTAATGAATATTATTGTGACATTCTGTTCAAGTGATTATATGTGTAAAATTCTTCTTAAAGCCCTGGGCATGGACGAACATGAAACCAAGGTGGTTTCCAAGAAATAGGAAGCCAAATAGGAATCCCTTGATGAGTCAAGTTTTATTATGAAGGAGGATTATCATTTACCTTTATGGTGTGTAACCCTTCTTCAACTATTCCAATAGACTCATGAATTTTCCTACCATGTAAAGATCCTAATTGTTTACTTGAGATAATAGAAGATAGCAATGGCTTGAGTCTCTTAAAAATAATATAAGAGATGATTTCATGCACAACATTACAAAGAGAAATAATCCTAAAATATTCAAAGGACTTGGGAACATATTTCTTAGGGATCATAGCTAAGAAAGTAGAAAAAAAAACACCTAAGCCCTTACTAAAGCTCCTAGATATTTCCATAACCAATAAAAAAATCCTTACCCAACAAATCAAGAAACCCTTCAAAAAAACTCAATAGACCAACCATCTAGAAAAAGAGTCTTATATTTATGGAAATACTCAATGACAACTTGTAATTCCTCCATGGAGACCTCTTTCATAAGAGCCTTGTTCTATACCTACACCAAAAAAATGTGGGAAGAAAGATGTCATTTATAGTTATTTATTATATTGGGCCTAGGTGGTTCCTTAAAGATTATTGCAATGATTGTTCCCCATTTCTACCATATCCCTAAAAATATGAAACCGGTCACCCCTCTCATCCTTTATACACAAGATAGTGTTTATATTTTTCCTCATTTTAGCATAGTTGTGAAAGAATCTAGTGTTTTCATCACCTAGAGCTATCTGTGTGGCTTTGCTCTCATGTCTCCATTTTCTTCTTCCTAATATAAGAGTTAATTTTCAATAAATTTATTCATATTTAGAATATTCATATTTTCTTCACCAAATATGCCATTGATATTGGATTTGAAGATTCTTCCTATGTCCTCTTACAATCTCCAAATCTACCCTTGAGAATCCTTGAATTTTTCCTTTGTTCATTCAATAGTTTTATTTTTTATTCTCTTTGAATTGTCACTAAACTACAACATTGTTGAATTCTCTATTTGATTATCCATATGCCTCCATTCCTTTCACACCAATTCTTTGAACTCAGGGTCCTTTAACCAATGTGAGTTGAATTTGCAATGATTGGGGGGGTTTGGAACAAAATCCCCCACTTGAAGTAGTATATGAACATGATCAAAAGTTCCTCCTTCTTTTATCCAGGATTTTATGTTGTCGATACTATCCACTAATTATTTAGCAACCATGAATCTATCAAGTCTCTTTGAGATAGCCACAACCCCCACCTTGGTATTCCTCTAGGTTGGCTTCAAATTCAATGGCTCTACATCACAAGGACATGCATCCTTAATCTTTTGGAGGAAAAAATTTAA
>JZKD02S1715662.1:537685-551179 GCA_000966675.3 Picea glauca | reverse complement strand
AAATTTGACATGGATAGACTATTTTCATGCCTTAACGATATGGGAGGGTTTCTAGACTCAAATTTGACTCACACACCCACTTTCTTCCATCATCAATTCATCATGTAAACCATAAAACCTAATTTTATTTCAAAGTACACAAATTGCTTGATGCAAGTTTTAAGTTTTCATCAATCTTTCTTCATTTTTATTTCAGGTTCTATATTAATATTGTATATACAATGTATCTGTGTCATAGTTGTGATGAAAAATCCCTCTTTTTCATTGATTTCTTAATCAACAACATAAAAATACTCCCTTGCAGTACTAGATGCGGGGACATATGTAATGTCGAACTCATTTAGAAGGAACAAGCAACATAAATTGTACTAGGACTAGACACGAGCAACAATGACCTATTGATGGGACCATCGTTGAAATTTTTCAAATTGTTTTTGTATGCACTGAAATTTTAAATGGATAGACTATTCGCATGCCTTAACGATATGGGATGGTTTCTGGACTCAAATTTGACTCACACACCCACTTTATACCATCATCAATTCATAATGTAAACCATAAACCCTAATTTTCTTTCAAAGTACACAAATTGGTTGATGCAAGTTTTAAGTTTTCATCAGTCTTTCTTCATTTTTCTTTCAGGTTCTACATTAATGTATATACAATGTATCGGTGTCATAGTTGTGATGAAAAATCCCTCTTTTTCATTGATTTCTTAATCAACACCATAAAAATACTCCCTTTCATTACCATATGCGGGGACGTGTGTAATGTCGAACGAATTTTACAAGGAACAAGGAACGAAAATTGTACTAGGACTAGACACGGGCAACAATGACTTGTGAATGGGGCCAACATTGAATTTTTTTCAAACTGTTTCTATATGCACTGAAATTTGGCATGGATATACTATTTGCATGCCTTAGCAATATGGGAGGCTTTCTAGACTCAAATTTGACTCACACACCCACTTTCTTCCATCATCAATTCATCATGTAAACCATAAACCCTAATTTTGTTTCAAAGTACACAAATTGGTCGACGCAAGTTTTAAGTTTTTATCAGTCTTTCTTCATTTTTCTTTCAGGTTCTGCATTAATGTATATACAATGTATTTGTGTCATAGTTGTGATGAAAAATCCCTCTTTTTCGTCGATTTCTTAATCAGCGCCATAAAAATACTAGACACAGGAAACAATGACATGTGAATGGGGCCAATGTTGAAATTATTTCAAACTATTTTGTATGCATTGAAATTTGACATGGATAGACTATTCGCATGCATTAACAATATGGGAGGGTTTCTGGACTCAAATTTGACTCACACACCCACTTTCTTCCATCATCATATCATCATGTAAACCATAAACCCTATTTTTCATATCTTCTAGCAGATATGTTAATGATTCCTAATTTCATATTTGTATTTGACTCAAGGTACAACTAACTTGGAAAGTATCAAATTTTAATTTCAAGTTGATAAACCAAATATGAAATTAATCCAAGCATCATTTTATATCGTCGCAATAGAGACGAATGTAAATAATCTTGCGACAAATTAGCTCTACTATCGACGAAAAATGTTCGTCGATAGTATAGCTAATTTGTCACAAGAATGTGTCTTTGAATGGTGTTACATGGTTTGCAAGGAGTGTAGGGCTATTAGTCTGGCTTTGCTCTCATGTCTCCATTTGCTTCTTCCTAATATCAGAGTTAATTTTCAATAAATTTATTCATATTTAGAATCTTCATCTTTGCTTCACCAAATATTCCATTGATATTGGATTTGAAGATACTTCATATGTCCTCTTACAAGCTCAAAATCTACCCTTTAGAATCCTTGAATTTGGCCTTTGTTCATTCAATAGTTTTATTTTTTATTCTCTTTGAATTGTCACTAAACTACAACATTGTTGAATACTCTGTTTGATTATCCATATGCCTCCATTCCTTTCACACCAATTATTTGAAATCAAGGTCCTTTAACCAATGTGAGTTGAATTTGCAAGGATTGGGGGGTTTTGGAACAAAATCCCCCACTTGAAGTAGTATATGAACATGATAAAAAGTTCCTCCTTCTTTTATCCATGATTTTATGTTGTCGAGACTATCCACTAATTATTTAGCAACCATGAATCTATCAAGTCTCTTTCAGATAGCCACAAGGGTTTTTTATTTTTCTTTTTGGAATCCTTCATGTTAATCACATACACAAAGGTTTGGGTATTATTATGGATAGAGAGAGGGGGACCACTAAGAAAACCTCCAAATATACAAATTTTATTTGATACATGCTCCCTACCAACTCTTTTTTAAGGATTGGTGGCCATAAATTTAGCTCTATCTATGTCTTGTCAAATTTTTCAACAATAAATGAAGTAGATTCCTCAAATATCAACTTACCTTTCAATGAAGAGGGATTAGATCCATTCCTAGTGTCCTCCTTTGGTTGGATGTACATAGGATCCATGTCTTCCATTCTTTATTTAACATCTTTGTCCTCATCAAGTAGATCCTTTTAAGGGCATGTTCACCCGAGGTGACCACACATATCACAAATAAAGCACATAAAATAGATCTTTACATAATCTATCTCTTGTTACTATGATCAATTCCTAGCTTGGATATAATCAATACCTTTAGGAAAAATATATCTTAGGTTCATTTCCACACAAATATTGGCCATAGCTGTCTTGGCAAGGGAAAATGAATCTTTTAATCTATGTCCAGCGTCCTACCCAGTCTATTTCCTATAAAAAGTTAATACCCTCTCATACCATAGCTCCATAGGAAAAGAATGCAGCTTTATCCACAATGGTTGAATGTCAACCCTCTCTTGCATTAGATCAAATAGTAGAGTCTAGTTTTTTAGGGACAAAATGGGAACTATCCCAATACTATTTCCCCTCCAATATGTTTTCTTCATCCTTTGTCGATTGAAAGAAAAAAATTATCCAAACTCTAGCCAGGAAGTGGAAAATAAGAGCATAACCTAACATATTGTTTCCATACTTTTCTCACCCACATGATCATTGATTTTTTTAGATGAGTTTGCAATGAAACTTGCCTACTAATGCCATATCTTGGTAGAACTTCACCTACTCCATCATCACATCCTAACCCAATATCCACTTCATGCCTTCAACTCTTCACTCTACACACTTGGGATTTCTTCTTCTTCTCCTTATTACCCTCCCTTCCTTTTCCTATGAATCCTCGACCTTCTCTCTCACCTCAGTGATAGTTTTAGAGGTATATTGGTTTGGTAAAACTGGATGTTCGCCACCTTTCTCAGGTAATATTAATAAGGATAAGAGCACCACCTCCAAATCTCTATGGCCAATTTCTATGTAATTCATAGAATAAAATGGAGGTGATGTCCCTATATATATTGAAAAATAGGGCTAGGGTTTGTCCCTATCACCTCTGACCTTTGATCATGTCAATTGACCTTCACTTTCTCCCTTTCCTAGTTATTTTTCTTACCCTAAATCTGAGGATGCCCTAAATCGTAATAGCCTCCATGTTTATCACTAGATTCATATCTTACCTTCGAAACCACGACATGATTTAACCCTGAATTTTTCCCTATACGTCACCTGCATCGAACAACTCTGTGACTACCCTCACCTCAATGCTACTTAGCATAAGTAGAGTTCGCTTGGGTCAAAGCCCCAACTTTCATGCACAAGGAATGATATTCTCCCCAAGTTATTCACTCGATGAGTTAGTACTAACCCACAGATTTGTTGGGAATCCTCACCTCAACTCTATGCTACTGAGCCCTGATTTTTACCTTTTTCGAAACTTTATCACAAGTCACCCATGTCTGCAACACTCAATCTCTAATCCCTTTACTTGACCAAAAATACATTCAAGACTTAGTCAAATTTTGGTGCATATTTTTATCGAAAAATTTAATAGGATCACCTCCAGTATTGTACCGGAGGATTTAACATGAACTTCGACAATGTTATCGATGATCTTGCCACAAGATTCACCGATGTAACCGGCGACTTTGATTAAAATTGCTCCAGTTCCACTAACAAACTTTCCACGAACCCCTATGGTACCACCGACGAACTTTACTCGAAACGCTCTGGTATAACATAGGATTTTTTATTAACAAATTGGGTACACTATTGAAGAATTTGGTAACCCTCCCTCTGATTCGAAACAGAGAACATCCCACAAACTATCCTGACCATTCTGACGATTGTCCCACAATATTCTATGGTTATAACCTTGCACTTTGGTGCAGTTGAAAAATTTTGTTTTGATGCAAGCTCCATTTACCAACAGAGTTCCTACGAACTATTACGGTACATACCGGAGTATTTCCTGCAAAGCGCTCCAACACGGACCAGAGAATTTTACATTAACTTATCCAACGAGAAGTTTCACTCACCGGTGGACTTTGTAATAACCTCTCTGATCTAAAATGGTGGAGTTGCCATCAACCTCTCTGGTATACCACCAGGGCACCTGACATCTTTTAGCACTAGTTCTCGTGGTTTCTAACCAAATATTAACCCAACTTCCTTAAGCCTTCATCATGTCTCCAATTATCTTATCATCCTCAAATGATGATCTCCATCCCAAAATTTACAAAAGTGATTATTTAGGTACTTGACATAGAAGTTTACATAGGCAGATTTGTTTTCAATATTCATTCATTACGCAAATGCATATTTATTATATTCTTACAAGATTGATGTTTTCATGTTTATTTCATCGCCTACTTCTTGTGCTAATTATGATTATGTGTTTCAAATTCAGAAATTTCATTGTGAAAGAAGACCACAAGTAAGGCACCTGCCATGGAGGCTTCTGGCAGAAAAAGCAGGCAGGAGGTAGAGTCTGACTCCCCGAGAGAAGTGCATCATGACACATCGGGATTGTTGGCACACTTACTTATACTAAGAGTGGTGTGAATCAATATACAACTATTTTTCCTTTTCTTACAATCTTTATCAATTTATCAGTCATAAGAAGTGAATAAGAAATGAACATACAAACATACAATCCATATTACATAGACATTTAATGTGGAAACCCAAATGGGAGACAACCACAAAACTTTTCTTATTAAAATATTGTAAGCACCAACCCACTATTACAATGCTTGCAGGCACCAACCTGCAGAAGATACCAATCTTCTTGACTGAGTACCAACCCAATAATGTTTGTAGACACCAACCTGCAGGAGACACCCGTCTCCTTGACTGAGCACCAACTTAGGAATAAAGTTTCCAGGAACCAACCTGCAGGAGACACCAATCCCCTTAGTTCGGCACCAACTCAACACTTCTTGTAGATACCAAATTTATTGGAAACATCAATCTTTTCAAGTTGTCAATAATACCAAATTATCTCTCCCATTCAATCCCTCATCTACACCACTCTAATGTTCTATCTCCGTTGTCACAGTTCACAACCTTACATAGTTTCAAAAGTTCCTTTGTCCTTGCACCTCCCAACCTCCCTTACATTACCTTCCTTTTGTTCTCTAGTATCCTTGAACCTTAGAGCATCAAATCTTCTCTTCACATGATCCACACTTTCTCGCACTTCTCACTCTTCCATCCTTTCTCAATTATTTCACACCCTTAAACTAGATTCAAGCATCGTTATTTATACATTCTATACTTCCATGAATTTGTCCACATAAAAAAGTATGTTCATGAATTCGAATCCAGATCTCCTCAAAACCAGGCTACGACACTACTTAGAAACCGACATAGACCCCCTTTGAATTCGTGTGTGATCTTATCTCGGACCATAGTGTAGACTTCAACACTCAATAGTTGTTTGATCTTCTATTGATCTAATATCAATCATTAATTTCCTTATTTTCCACCAAACATGACATGCAACCACAATGCACAACAGTCATTGGATGGTATGCTTGATCAGATCTCAATCGTTGATTTGGTCATCACCCAACAGAAACACAAAATACCCCCCCGATGCTCAGCAGTCATCCGATATAGACCTTGAATTGATCTCAATTGTCAATTTGTCTTGATGGAATCACAGCGGATCTAAGGCATATCTCTTCTTCATTTCAATCTTCCACAACCTCCAAATTACACCCTCAAGTTCCTCCGCACTCATTTTTCACCTATACGTATAACATTTTCAATACTTTCTCTGTGAGTCTGAGGCATTTTTATCCACCCTTTCATGACCTCCAGAATACACTTTCACATTCCGTCGCACCTATTTTGCAGCCATACTAAGATGCATTTCCAAGAATTTATCTGTGGGTCTGCGAGGAATTATGAGTTGTTAGATATCTCACCCTCTGGTTCATCCAATCTATGACAAGTTGCGACCTACTGGGTCGTCTGATCGATTCTTCATACTTAGAAAATTTTTGACATATCATCATCGCTCTAATCCTTTTCTCGATTCACTTGTCTATCTCTGTGACCTCATTCGTCTGACGGATTGATCTTGGTACTTAATAATTTATTTGAAATCTCTTGGTACTTAGTCATTCTTGATACTTAGCCAATTCTCGAGATTTCACTACGGGTTTCTAGTCTACAACATTTGCCCAATTTTGTATCTATGACCTCATCCATCCAACTGATTCTTGACACTTTGTTGATTTTTCGAACACTTATCACGGGTCTCTTACATTTAGTCTATCTTCGAACTCTCACCACGGGTTCGCGGATTCACACTCATTTCTTCACATACTCTTGATTCTCCGTTGTGCTCACTATCTCTGTGATGTCTTGATATTTAGTCATTTTTCAAGATATTTTTCCAACCAATTCTTGGTACTTAGTTATTTTTCAAGATCTCAGCGCGGCTCGCGGCTCTACAACATTTTTTTTATTTTTTTGACCTTGTCCATTTGACTGATTCTTGATACTTAGCTAATTTTTTATGCATCTATGTCCAACCAATTTTTTCTTGGTACTTAGTTGATTCATCAAAATCCTACCACAGGTCCGCGGGTTTGCACTCATTTCTTCACATACTCTCAATTTTTTATCGTGTTACCTATATTTGTGATGTCTTGATACTTAGTTGTTTTTCAATATCTCTGGTGATGATCTTGCAAATGAGGTGGATTCCACATGGACGTATTCTTCATGACATGGCATCAATACGTGTCTTGGCACATGGCATCTATAGAGGTAGTTTTTATAGCACTGACGTGGACTCCCTTTGATGTGGCACTCATCTGATTGGACACATGGCACTAATGAGGTTGTTATCAAGGTGCTTATGTGGTTGAGTTGGACCATTGGGTATCAGTCCCCAATATTTTCATCTTAATCATTCATCTCTAGAGATGAATTGTCGATATTTAACTTGTTCTAGGTTCACAGTTCTCCACAACAAAAATTAACGCCTTGGGCACTATTCCATGACTCTTCCTTCACATTTAAACTGCATGTTTTCACATTTTCTTTATAAACTCTTTATAGTTGTTTTTCCTCATGATTGTGGGATATATCGATTTTGTCAATTCTTCAATTAGACCACTGGGACCTTGTTCATACCTATCACACCTCCTTGTAGACTTGTCACGACTTTTTTACGACTGAGTGGAATGTCTCGCAGAAACTAACCAGTGCAGAGGGATGTTCTCTATTTCCTATGTATGTCCATGGATTCATGTTACTCGTTCTAGTTTGATCCTTGGAATTATCATTTCCAGGGTCATTTTGTTCCTCTTTCCTTCATTCACACAAATTCACCATTCTTCTTTAAACCTGTGCAGCCAGAATTCAATCTGTTGTATTTTCGCACAGTCACTTCATCTTCAGGGTAAACAAAAAACACTTGCATAAATTTAATAATGAATAGTCATATTTCATACACAAAGTCTTATCAATTTGCAAAGACATTCATAGTCTTCCCTTATCATTGACAACAGTCGGTCTCCCTCTGCATGTGATATCAATGACATCCTTTGGCATCAATGACAACAAAATTTCCAACAAAATCCCCCTTTGTCATTGATAGAAACACTTAGATATTTTGGTACTCATATGCTACCTGCAAGTATTTCTTTCTGCAAATCTCCCCCTTTGACATTAATGGCAAAGGGATTATCTCCCCCTTACATTGTACTCTGTATTATTTATTCTACAACCAACACCTTTCTTCTCGTCTTTTTGTGGCTCCCTCTGATCTTGTACTCCTCTTGGGGTACTTTAGTGACTGGATGACATATGTACCAGCCCCAATTTCTGTCTGAGATACTCAAATACTTCTCTAGGAAGAAATTTTGTAAATATATCAACAACATATTCCTTTGTGCCAATATATTCTAGCTTGACATTTTGTTATGTGACTTGCTCTCTTAAGAAATGATACTTGATTGGAATGTTCTTTGTCTTCGAACGCATGACAGGATTCTTGGAGATATTTATTGCATTAGTATTGTCACATAGTATTGATATTGGTTTATTATACTCTACATGAATGTCCTTCAGCGTGTGTTTCATCCATAGGACCTGTGTACAACATGTTGTTACTGCAATGTATTATGCTTCTGTTGTGGATAGGGAAATTGATGATTACTTCTTTTTGAACCAAGACACTAGAGTGTTGCCCAGAAAGAATGATCCACCACTGGTGTTTTTTCTATCATCCACACTACTTGCCCAATCTGCATCTGTGTAAGTTTTTAGAGTAAATTATTTTCTTGTGGGATACCATAAACCAAATTTCAACATCTGTTTCAGATATTTGAATATTCTTTTTATTGTCTGCACATGTTTTTCCTTTGGTGCAGCTTGAAACCTTCCAACTAAACCTTTTACCTGCATTATAACCGGCCTTGAAGAAGTCACATATAGTAGGTTTCCTATAATTGATATGTATAGAGTTTGATTAGCTTCATTTGATTCACCCTCTGTGCTTAGTTTACAACCAATGACCATGGGTGTGTTGGAAGGTTTGCAATCTTCCATTTCAAACTTATTTATCATTTCCTTGATGTATTTGGTCTAAGAAATAAATATGTCTTTGTTGGTTTGAGAAATATGCAATCCTAGGAATAAGGATTGTTCTCCAAGCATGGACATATCAAATTCTTTTTGTATATATTCTGCAAACTTTTTACTCATTCTATTAGTGTTACTTCCAAAAATGATATCATCCACATAAACTACAATGATTAGCATCTATGTACTGTCTATTTTGATGTAAATATTGCTATATGTTTTTCCTCTTTTGAAACACTGTTGTCGAAAATACTTGTCAAGTCTTGAATACCATGCTCTCGGATCTTTCTTTAATCTATAAAGTCACTTCTTCAATCTGCAAACGTAATCTCCATTTTTTGACAATAAGAATCCTTTAGGTTGTTCAATGTACAATTCTTCCTTGAAATCTCCATTGAGGAATGTTGACTTGACATCCATCTGATACACCTTAAAATTATTGAAACTTGCAAATGCCAAAAACATTATAATGGCTTCTAGTCTTGCAACAAATGAAAAGGTTTCTCCAAAGTCAATACATTCTACTTGAGCATACCCTTTACAGACAATCTTTCTTTATTTCTTTCTACTTTTACATCTTCATTCAACTTATTTATGAATACCCACTTTGTACCAATCACATTTTTATCTTTGGGTCTTGGGACAAGTCCCCATGTATAATTTTTCTCAATATGCTTTACCTCATCTTCCATAAAATTTATCCAATGTTTATCATTACTGGCGTTTGCAAAGCATTTAGGATCTATTTTGGACAGTAAAGGGAGATTTACATGTTCATAACTGCTTTCCAATTTTCTCCTAGTCTGAGTCTAAGCATTTTTATCACCAAGAATTAATTGTTCTGGATTATTTCTCTGCACAAACCTTGATGGTGTTTGTGTATCTCGACATTATGTTTCTTCTTCTTATTCTTCTTCATTTTCGTGTTCTTCTTCTTCTTCTTTGTTGCAATCCATGTCTTTTGCTTCGAATTTGTTCTTCTGTGGTAGTTCTTCATTTATTATGACATTAACACTTTCAACAATCTTCTGTAGTGTTTGGTTGTAACATCTATAGGCTTAGCTTCTTGATGAATATCTAAGAAAAAATCCTTCTTTTTCTCTTGAGTCAAACTTTCCTAGATCCTCATCATCTCGTTTGATGTAACACTTGCTTCCAACGATGATAAAGTGTTTGACAGATGCTAGTCGACCTTTCCATAGTTCATAGGGTATCTTGTCACTGTTGACTCTGATTTTCCCTCTGTTTAGAATGTAGACATTAGCGTAAACTGCTTCTCTCCTAAAGTTGTCTGACAATTTTGCTTCATTCAACATTGTCCTGGCGATTTCTTGTACATGTTTGTTTTTCCTTTCAACTACTCCATTTTGTTAAGGAGTTATTGTAGTTGAATACTGTCTTTTTATTCCATGGGTTTCACAGAATTCTTCAAATTCATTGGATGTGAACTCACCTCCATTATCTGACATTAATTGTTTGATTTTCATATCAGTCTCATTCTCAACTAAAGTTTTGAATGCTTTGAACTTTTAAAATGCCTAAAATTTATTTTTGAGAAAGGCAGCCCAGGTCATTCTTGTATAATCATCAATGAGAAACATAAAATAATTTTCTCCTTGTAGGATTTTTGTCTTTGTTGGTCCACAGAGATCAACATGCACAAGTTCCAATGGCTTGGATGTTGCATATCCCTTTGTCTTAAAGCTCACCCTTGAAACTTTTCCATGTTGGCACTGCTTGAAAACAATGCTTGAGAGTTTTGTGATCTTTGACATATCTCTTATTGCTTGTTTGGTATTGATTTTTACCAAGTTTTAAAATTTCATATGCCCCATTATTTTATGGCCACAACCAACTTTCATCTATCTGTTCCATGAAGAAGGTTTCTCCATTAATTTCATCAAGAATGTATACATTGTTTGGGGTCATGATTCCTTTTGCAACCATCTTTCCTGAATTTTCTTTTCTGATCTCATATTCTTGGGAGTCAAAAGAAGAGTATTTATTTGGTCACACGTCTTCCTGACACTAAGAAGATTATGTTTCAAGTTTTCAACATAGAGAACCTTTTCAGCTTTAGCTCTTCCATTGTCAAGACTGAGAGTTCCTTTTCCAACTATTTTTGACTTGACATCGTCTCCAAAGGTAACACTGACTTCATTCTTCTTCAAGGTGATAAACTTTATTCTGTCTCCTATCATGTGACTAGAGCACCCATTGTCAATGACCCACTTATCCTTAATTTTTTGTGCACGAACTGTAGCTTGAACGAAGATGGATTTTTATTTATTGTGTTCACTTTGTTCCTTATTTCTTTCATGATTGTTGAGGCTTCCTCTTTCTGATCTTTTTCTGAAATCACTTCTGCAAAATTTTCTATATGCCCAAAATTATTGCAGTTATAACATATGATGTTATAGTTCATAAAAAGGGAAAATGAGTTGCAATTTCTCCTTGAGAATCCATGGGAAACTCTATTGTTTTTCCTTGTATAATTATCTCTTACATTTGTTCTACAATCTATTTCTTTATGACCAAAACCATTGCAAGAGTAACAATAGAGAAAGAAAGAATTTTGGTACTTGATTGTGTGATTCCATCTTGATGGGAGAGTCTTCATGATTCTATCCTTGTGAGGAAGATTTGTCTTATGTGGAACATATTGATATTCCTTCCTGTTGTCTTCAACCTTGATATAATTCTTGATTATATCATCATAACTCATGTTCCTTTATTCACTTGATTGTTGGATTACTAAGAGGGGGGGTGAATCAGTAATAGAGCAATCTAATCCTTTTTAACCATATAATGCAAGTATTATATCAATGTAGCATTATCATCCAATATTTGTAGAGTAAATAAACAATGAACAAATGAACAATCATACACATACACAGTACACAAGTGTTTTTACATGGAAACCCAAAGCGGGAGAAAACCACAGACTGTTTTTTTCTTATATGTCTTGAAGAATTACATTCATTAGAAGCACCAACTTCCTTTGTTTTCCATCTACAACTAGAAGGAGGCTCCAACCCCCTAGTTTCTCAAGCTACAACCTGAGGGAAGCTCCAACTCCCCAATTCTTTGGCTACAACCAGAAGGAGACTACAACCCCCTATGTTCTCTGGCTACAACCGGAAGGTGGCTACAACCACCTGTCCTTGCCCCGTCTAACCGCCCTGACGTATAAGTAGAATGATGGAACCATTGTCACACTATCACAATGAGATATATTGTTGTAAACCTATACCAATAAACCTGCACCAAACAACCTGTACCAATAACTTGAACCATGCATCAACCTGTACCTCAACCTGTAATCAACATGTACCATAAACAAGTGCATCAACCATGCACCAACCTGTACCAAACAACCTGTAATCAAATTGTACCAAAAAGTGCATCAACCATGCACTAACCTCTACCTCAACCTACAAACCTTCCTTAACTTTAACAACAAGAGACTAGTATTTTCATCAAACTTTACTTTAGTCTCACATGACTAGTTTTGGATTAGTCAACGACCCTAACTTCAAATAATCATAACTATGTACCTGTAATGAATAAATATTTGAAAATAGTAAACAATGTTCTTCAGTGTGTTTTATGAAATTCCTCCAGGTGTCACTACTTGTAACCTCTCAGAAAAGGAGTTATAGCAAAAATGGCATACCTTGTTGAATTTTGGTTTATCCTAGAGAGCGAAGTTGTAGAGGGTGCCCCTCACAGAATATTTGTTGTATGGACCTGAAAATTTTACACAAAATACTACAAACTATACTCTAATCAAAAAAAAAATTCTTACTGAATTTGGATTTGTTACGAAGAAGTTATGAGGTTTTTACCCAAAACACTTGTTTTAGACTAGTTTCGGGACTAGCCACAAACCTTTTCCACGGAGTGTAAATCTAAAAATACAACGAACCACAAGCTGAAATTCGTACCACAGATACTTGGATATGTTTCCTCAATGGCCTCCCAATTTCACAGTCTGAATCATTCTAGAAAAAAAAAATTGTTGCGAAAATGGTGAGATGACCTGTAAATAACATACCTTAGAAAGCATCATCAAAAGAATTTATCCTCCCTTGAATTTTGGCCTTCTTTACTTCACCTTCCCTCTGAAATTCAGCTTAAATATCCTTTGGTTACCTCAGTCACCTGTATATATTCAATATGCTCAACTGTGATTCAAATAAGAGAGTCTTGCCTCTTATTTATACTCTCCGAGTAGCTTCCTTAGAAGCATCTTCTAGGCCACTTTGTCCACATAGTCACCTATGTCCAACTTTGCCCAATTTTCCACTTGTCCATGTATCCAATAGTCACTTGACCACTTAACCCATTTTCCTCATTTTAAGGCTAACCTTCTTATAACCACTTTTCATAATTAGAAAGTTTTCTATTTACTTTATTATTTAAATAATCCTCCTTGACTTTGTCACTTCACTTTATTATTTAAATAATCCTCTTTGACTTTGTCACTTCACTTTATTATTTAAATAATCCTCTTTGA
>JZKD02S1715662.1:508970-526591 GCA_000966675.3 Picea glauca | reverse complement strand
TGTTTATTTATTACTGCTCATTATTGGATAATAATTCTACATTGATATAACATTTGAAGAAAAAGGATTATAATTACATTATTATTGATTCACCCCCCCTCTCAGTAATCCAGCAGAATAACCGGAAGGATTCTTCCTAAGATGCCTTCTTACACCCACTACTCACGGACTCTCATTCCCCACATGCTTGTTTCGCTCGGGAGTATACACCTTCACAAGCATAGTCCATCAGTGCTTCACCTCCCTCTCTGGGTCTTGGCAACAGGCCAGATCAGAAAGTCTTAGAGCTCCGTAGCTGGAGTTGGACTCTCTCTGGAAGAATACCACTTCCCAGCAGACTCCTTCACCTGGAAATAGCTTCTCACAGGCCTGATAGACTGCCTCTTCAACTAAGGGCCTTAAAACCCAGTTCTTCAGCCCCTTTCGACTCAATTCTCGCACGGTGAGGATAACCACAACACAACCCCACTCAGGAAAATAGAAAATAGCAAACTACAGACAGATTGGGTACGTATTCAGCTCTGCAATGGCGGATAGACTGGGTTCTGGAACTCACAAGTAGACTTTCCCCTCCTGACCATTTCTCTCAATGGTGCATAGGTATGTCAAGGGAAGACGCAGACCAATAACAGAATCAGACAGATGATATTTTTGTCTTTAGGAAGACGTCTCGGTTTTCTGGTTCTCAGAGTTGCGTGAGGGTATCCGAAATCAGACGCAAAGGATGATGGAATGAGGAGCAACCCCCTCCACGACTGACTTCTGCAGTTTTTTAACTGCATGTGCCTGGGTCAACACATGTCACCCATGAAGCTGCATCCACTCCATCAACATGCGTTCCTTCCCAGGAACTTAGGACACAACATATATTTCACATGGCTTTTGGAATAATATTAAAATATTATTCCCAAGGACCTAAGCCCCTAGGCCCAACACTTAGCCTCTATTTCCAACCTTCCAGCCCCCAATCCCTTACCCAATCTATGGAATATTACTCCCCCATCACTCATTCATCATGGTCGGTCTACACACAGCGGTGTTTATATTTTTATTAATGTTCTGCATGATTACATATACAAAAGCAGGCTCTCGGCCTTAACACTTAGGCTCTCCGGCCTAATAACACATAAGCCCACCAGCTTATATAAACTTGGCTCACCAACCTATAAAACATAATTACAATTCATAATTCAAGCTCTATACTTCATAGACATGATTTACAACAGGGCTCAGCCTTGGGGACATTACAATCCCCTCCCCTTATTTTTCACTGTCCTCAATGCAATTTTACACTGCATCTGCAAGCTTTTCAAAATTTTCAAAAATATGCGGGTACTCTGCCCGCATAACATCTTCATGCTCCCATGTCACGTCCTTAGGACCGTACCAGGTCCACTGGACCTTTACAATCCCTATAGCTCGATTCTGGAGCTGTTTGTTTTTCATGTCCAATATGCACACAGGATGCACTTGCCGGACACCTTCTTGTTCCACCTGAATCACATTCCAATCGATAACATGATTAGCATTTGGTATATATTTATCAAGCAATGAAACATGAAACACATTATGTACAGTCATAGATGCAGGTAATGCAATCATATATGCAACTGTCCCAATCCTTTCCAGGATTTCAAATGGCCCACAAAATATGGCTGCCAACTTGGCACAACTTCCCAGCTTCAGGGAACTCCTGTTAGCTTTCACTTTCAGGAAAACATGATCACCCACTTTGAACTCTCTATGGGTTCTGTTCTTATCACCATAACTTTTCTACCTGTCCTGGGCAGCTTTCAAATTCTGCTTAATTTTTATCATTTGGTCCTCCATCTCCTTGAGAAACTCTGGCCCAACTACTGCTCTATCAGTTGGATTATCCCACCTCACTGGAGTATTGCACTTTCTTCCATAAAGTGCTTCAAATGGGCTCATCTTCAATGATACATGATACCCATTGTTGTAGGCGAATTCTACCTAGTGCAGGTAGTCTTCCCATCTTGATGGTTTGTCCATCACATACATTCTCAGTATGTCTTCTATTACTCTGTTCACCCTCTCTGTCTGTCCATCAGACTCGGGATGATAAGTTGTAATAAAGTTCAGATTCGTTCCAAATCCTTTGAACAATCCTTTCCAGAAATTCGAGGTGAATTTCGGGTCTCTGTCAGACACAATCATTTTAGGAATTTTGTGCAATCCTGCCACTTCCTTTATGAAAATATCAGCAACATATGTTGCCTTGTGAGTAGTTTTCAGTGGAATAAAATGGGCAAGTTTTGTAATCTTGTCCACCACCACCATGATCGAATCATGCAGCTTGCTTTTTCTAGGCAATCCTGTAATAAAATCCATTGTCACCACTTCCCACTTCCACTCAGGAATGGGTAAAGGTTGCAGCAACCCTGTTGGGTGATTATGCTCAGCTTTAACTTTCTAGCACTCCATCCATCTGGTGATGTATTCAGCGATCTCTCTCTTCATACCTAGCCAAAAGTAATGGCTCTTCATCGCTGCTACTGTTTTCCGATATCCAGGGTGCCCTACATAAGGAACATTATGCATCTCCTACAAAATCATATGTTTCAAGCATTGGACATTGGGTACAAAAATTATGTTCTTGTACAGCAGTATTCCATCGGTTTCCAATTTATAAATTTTCATCTTTTGTGGCGTCTTACCCTACTGTAGCTTGGCTACCAATTATTTGTACTGCAGATCTGCATTTGCAGCCTCCAGAATTCTGCTTTTAATATCAGTCTGATACATGCTAATGGCTATATCATGTAATTCATGCACCCTCCTACTGAGTGCATCAGCCACTTTATTCTCCTTTCCTTTGATATGCTTGATCTCAAAGTCGTACTCACACGGAAATTCTAGCCACCTACTTTGTCTAGCATTTAAGGTTGGTTGATCAAACAAATATTTCAGACCATTATGGTATGTTCTGAGTTCAAACATCCTTCCCATGAGGTAATGCCTCCATTTCTTCAGAGCGTGAACGATTGCTGCCAACTCCAAATCGTGAGTGGCATAATTATTTTTGTGCTCTTTCAGCTTCCTGGACTCATAACAGATTACAAATCCATTTTGACTGAGAACTCCTCCCAACCCTTCTTTACATGCATATGTGCACACCATGAAATCCACATTTGGATCAGCAATCCTCAAGATTGGAGCGTTGGTTAACAGTTGCTTCAATCGCTAGAAACTTTTCTCACACTCTTTAGTCCACTGAAACTTTTACTCCTTCCTTTACAAGGAAGTGATAGGGTGAGATATCTTTGAGAACCCTGCGATAAACCTTCTTTAATAGCCAACTAAACCCATAAAGGATCTAACTTCTGCCACATTCCTTGGCGCTAACCATTCTTTGATGGCCTCAACCTTCTCAGGATCCACGACGATCCCTTCTTCTGAAATAATGTGCCCCAAGTAATGGATCTTCCTTTGATCAAACGAGCATTTGCTCAACTTGGCATACAGCTGGTGTTCTCTCAACACTTGCAGCACCATCCTTAGGTGTTGTTCATTCTCTTCCTCTGACTTGGAATACACCAAAATGCCATCCACGAACACTATGACAAACTTTTCTAGATAGTCCCTGAATACACCATTCATCAAGCACATAAAAACAGCAGGTGTGTTCGACAGCCCAAATGGTACCACTGTGAACTCGTAATGACCATACCTTGTTCTAAAGGTGGTCTTGTTGATGTCTTCATCCTTTATTCTTACCTGGTGATATTTCGATCTGATATCTATCTTCAAAAATATTTTCGCACCTTTCAACTGATCGAAAAGATCATCGATCCTCGGCAGAGGATACTTGTTCTTGACAGTTACTTTGTTCAACTGTCTGAAATCAATGCACAGCCTCAATGTCCCATCCTTCTTCTTCACGAACAGGACCGAGGCACCCCAAGGTGACACGCTTGGGTGAATGTACCCCTTCTTTAGAAGCTCTTCAAGCTGCAATTGCAACTCTTTCATCTCTGGTGTACTCATTCTATAAGGAGCTTTCGACACTGGAGTTGCTCCAGGCATCAAATTTATAGAGAAATCGATATCTCTCTTCGGAGGTAGTCTGGGTACCTCCTGAAATACGTCTTCAAAATTTGTTAGTACTTCATGGTCTCCAATCTTTGAGACTTCATCTCTGGATGCTTCCTCCACACAGGCTGCAAACAATTGACAGCCTTTCATGTAGCACTTTTTCAACTGCATTGTTGAGATTTCTCTAACAACCACATCTCTGGGAATTCCTTGGATTGTTTTCTGATTCCCCTCCTCATCTAGGCATGTAAATTCCTTGTTATGATTGTCCAGGAAGGCATGGTCCTAGTCCAACCAATCCATCCCAATTAAACAGTCATAAGATCCTAAAGGCAGAATATTCAATTCAGCCTTCGTGCTCAATCCCTTCATGTCCACCGGACAGGACTTAACCTACTTAGTGACTTTCCTCTTGGTTCTTGTAGCCAATTGCACTAACCAAGACTTTTCATGTTTGCTTCTTGATAAATGCAAACTTTCCACCACCCTAGGATCTACATAACTATGGCTAGCCCCTGAATCAATTAAAATAATAAATGGTTGGTTGTTAATCATACCTTCCACTTCAATCATGTGCAACTGAAATTCAGCTTGCTTGTTGTCCAGGGCCACATAGATCCTTGGCATTCTACTACCCATGTCCTCCATTGTTTCAGCTTGTTGAACATTATGGATAGCTCTTGCTTTGCCATTTTTATGGGGACAATCTCTGTACTTGTGGTTCTCTTTACAGCCCCAACACTGAATGGGCGTCTATCTCGACCTTTGTTCCCCCACTTCACCCATTCTCAGCTCTCTAAACGATGGATGTCCTTGAGGACTATTTCTGAAAAAGGGAGGTTTGTTTCCCTTCTGCCTATGTTCTTTCTTAAACTTCTTCTGGTCATCCCAAGCCTTCCGAAAGGTAGGCTTTTCTCTTTGCTGCTCATATAAGCATTTTTCTCTTCTTATTGTTTCTTCCATAGTCTTAGGATCATCATACTGAATCTTGTCACCAATGGGAGGTGGCAGACCACTCAGATACCTCTGAATCTTGACAGCCTCAGCTTTGATGAATGGAACATACTTCAGTAATTCATAAAAACCTTTGTTCGTATTCATCAATGGTCATGCTGCCTAGCTTGAGTTCAAAGAACTCCTTCATATTTCTGTCATAGTATCTTTTAGTCAGGTATTTCCTCCCGAAATACCTCTTGAATTCCTTCCATGTGATATCTTTCTCTCTAACATGTTGCACCTGCACAAGTTGATCCCACCACATGGATGCTTTTCCTTTTAGTTGATACATCGCAATTCTTCCTTCTGCATGAGAGGAATAATTCTGCAGTTGGAAATATTTCCTCATGCCAAGCAACCATGTTTCGGCATCTTCCTCCTTCTTATGTTCTCCATCAAACGTAGGAGGCTTAATCTTGTTCATCTCCCCTTTCAATTCATCCACTCCAGATCTTCGGTGTTTTATGGTAGGGGATGGGATTGAACTATTGTGTTCTTCCTTATCGGAATGCTTTGGGGAGTGACGACGATGCCTGCTACCACTCCTCGATCTTCTTTTTCTCTCAGGGGTCCTGCGACTCCCTTTTTTGCTTGTGTCACTCTCCTTTTCCAATTTCCTTTCTATTCTTTCTAGGTTCTTCAACATCTTTAAGTTGAATTCACCCTACCGATCCCTGACCCTCATGAGCTTTCAGCTATCGGCTCGATGAGCCTGGGCATCTTTCTGCAATATTTCAATGATTTTCATCACATGCCCTTCCTTATCCAATTCTCTTCTGTGCCCATAGGAGTTCGATCCTTCGACTCACAAGTTGACATCCCTTCCTTCTCTTTCGTTCTTTGAATTGGAGGCAATCTGCACCTCTTCCATTTCTATACTCGGCGTCGATTCGTGGTTGTCCTAACACTCGTTGAACTTTGCACACACAACGTGCAGTCAACCGAAGTTTGTCAGGCCTTAAACCCTTAATAAAACTACAACATTCATAAACCAACGTAAATAAGAAAACGTTTCGATTCCATGAATTTTCTAAGCTCTGTTTGGCTCTGCAATTTTCGTCGATAGCCCCTATTTTCTTAGTCCCCAACCCATGCATCCACGGGTCATGATCACATGCTAAACTTCTAGGTGCTACAAGGCTCTCCAAACGAAACTTCTGGTTTCAGGATTTCGGGGCTTCAGGGTTTCAGGTTTCGGGGTTTTGGTCCTGGAGGTTCTCGCACTCGCTTCCCTCTCCAACTCCCAAATTCCGAAAATTCAATTTCCTTACCCTCCGGGCCCACAGCACAGTTTTCACCCACCAAGGTAGTGACACATGGTGTCCTTAAGAAGGTCCACCTCACTCCCAGCGATGTTAGGGTCCCCACTACTTTCACTTTTCATTTCGGAGTTTCGGGCATAAGGAGTTTGTGCATCCACACATCTCGAACTTTCATTTGCAAAAATTATGAAATTACGGTCTATCATCTACTTGATCCAATGGTATTGATTCCCCACGATCTGACGACTCAAATCTCATTGGAATTTTGCCTATCGGGATTTTGTGTGTCACGAGGTCGAAGGATTTTCCACCTTCATCCTCCCTATTCCCGAAATGTCGATTTCTTCCTGGACAATTAACCATCCAGATCTCTCTTAGATCAACGGTTGTGATCCAATCATGAATTCGTGTTTCGTGAATTCTCAGGAACTCACCCTTAGACCATTTCAAGTCACGAGTTAGCGAAAGGTTGATCACTCTCCACGCGTCATTTCCAATGGATGGTCCTGACGAATTCGGGATTTCACGTATCGCGATTTCCACACTCCTGTGCAACTCCAAAGGGTTTTAAACCTTGTGCACGTTCTCCAGATTTGACGGTCGTGAGGGTTCTCCTTTTCTCCCGAACAGATTCTATGGATCCAACACTTCTGGTGTGGAGTTCTCTCTCTCCCTGTGGCCATATACCACGCCAGTTGTAGTTTTATAATACCGCTACACCTCCTGAGCTTTGTAACACGGTAAAGTAGTCCGTTGACACTCAGAAACATTCTGAGGTCTGGCATTAGTCCTCTAGACACAATTTCTTCTCTAAACCTCAGTCCAAAGACCACTTATCCGACCCATCCAGGCTCAGCGTTGAAACTAGGCTCTGATACCATACTGTAGCGTCCCCGACCGTCATCCCACTGGCTGGGCAAACGCTACTGTGCAGAATAACATCATTATCATACTTAATTAATAACATGCATTTAATTCATATTAAACTCATTTAACTCAGAGTAAGCACAAGATTACTGCTAACATAAATAATCCCTGTCATTAACAATAATTCATATGCACAATAGAATACATGATACATATAAGCATCACAGGCATGCAAAACATAATATTAAGCATAAGTTGATACTTATCTTTGAAACTGTGGTAATTCCACCAACCACGTGCAGGCCTTCCACGAACCTCCCAGCCTTAGACTATGCTACTCATCATGCTCAGTAGTGGGTCACCCCCGAGATGGGACTAAGCTCCACCCAAGGCAAGGAATCCTAGTCTAGGCTGAGGTTACAGGGAAAACTACACAGAATAACCGGAAGGATTCTTCCCAGGATGCCTTCTTATGCCCACTACTCATGGACTCTCATTCCCCACATGCATGTTCCGCCCGGGAGTATACACCTTCACAAGCACAGTCCATCAGTGCTTCACCTCCCTCTTTGGGTCTCGAAAACAGGCCAGATCAGGAAGTCTTAGAGCTCTGTAGCTGGTGTTGGACTCTCTCTGGAAGAATACCACTTCCCAACAGACTCCTTCACCTGGAAATAGCTTCTCACAGGCCTGACAGACTGCCTCTTCAACTAAGGGCCTTAAAACCTGGTTCTTCAACCCCTTCCGACTCAATTCCTGCACGGTGAGGATAACCACAACACAACCCCACTCAGGAAAACAGAAAACAACAACCTACAGATAGATTGGGTACGGATTCAACTCTGCAATGGCGGTCAGACTGGGTTCTGGAACTCACAAGTCGAATTTCCCCTCCTGACTAGTTCTCTCAATGGTGCATAGGTATGTCAAGGGAAGACGCAGCCCAATAACAGAATTAGACGGATGATATTTTGGTCTTCGGGAAGACGTCTCGGTTTTCTGGTTCTCAAAGCTGCGTGAGGGTATCTGAAATCAGACGCAAAGGATGATGGAATGAGGAGTGACCCCCTCCACGGCTGACTTCTATAGTTTTTTAACTACATGTGCCTGGGTCAACACATGTCACCCATGAAGCTGCATGCACTCCATCAGCATGCATTCCTCCCAAGGAACTTAGGGCACAACATATATTTCACATGGCTTTTGAAATAATATTAAAATATTATTCCCAAGGACCTAAGCCCCTAGGCTCAACACTTAGCCTCTCTTTACAACCTTCCAGCCCCCAATCCCTTACCCAATCTTTGGAAGCTTAGACCCCCATCACTCATTCATCGTGGTCAGTATGCACGCAGTGGTGTTTATATTTTTATTAATGTTCTGCATGATTACATATACAAAAGTAGGCTCCTGGCCTTAACACTTAGGCTCTCTGGCCTAATAACACATAAGCCCACCAGCTTATATAAACTTGGCTCACTAGCCTATAAAAAATAATCACAATTCATAATGCAAGCTCTATACTTCATAGACATTATTTACAACAGGGCTTGGCCTTGGGGACATTACATATATAATCCACAGTACACAGAGATTTAATATAGAAACCCAAATGGGAGAAAACCACAAAACTTTTCTTAATAAAATATTGTAGGAACCAACCTATTGTTACAAGGCTTCCAGGAACCAAACTACAGGAGACACCAATCTCCTTTAGTGAGGACCAACTCAATAATGTTTGTAGGCAACAACCTGTTGGTTGTGAAGCCTGATTATCTTCATGATTTAGAGGTTTCTTTCAGCCATGTTTGGATCCCATTTCTTGATGGGGGGTGTGGGGGGATTTCCCCCCCCACCATTTTCGTTAGGGGAGACCCGAAGGAGGGGGGGGAGACAATTAATGGAGCCCCCTTGGCGGGGGATTTGGAGGAAAGGCCCCCAAAGAAAAATTTTGGGAAAAAAATCCTTGTAAAATATTGTAATTTTGTAGTCAATCTGGATCGTTCATTATAAAGTCGTAGATATGACAATAGAAGTTATGTTAGGGATTTTTTTCCCTATAAGGAAACCTTATTTTTTGTATGAGGGCATTTTATTGTGGCTGTGGATGAGAGTGAATTTTGTATTCTGAGAGATGAGACTATGAGAGATAGAAGAGGAATTTACAACGGGTGTGATGTGGGTTGTATCCCTTCATTTGTTGGATAATAATAAAGGAAGGACCTGGAGATTTCTCTGGTGGACCTAGCCCACACTGGGTGAACCATGTATATATTTGTTTTTATTGTATTGTGTATCTTCTATGTTTTCTTTTCACATTTGTTTTATTTTATTGCTCTTCGATCCTATTTTTTTAACACAACCTACAGGAGACACCAATATCCTTGACTAAGCACCAACTCAAAAATAATGTTTGCAGGCACCAACCTGCAGGAGACACCAATTCCATTGGTTGAGCACCAACTTAGCACTTAATGTAGATATCAATTTTATTGGAAACATCAATCTCTTCAAGCTGTCAATAATACAGTATTATCTCTCCCATTCAAGCCTTCATAAACACCAATATGATGTTTTGTCTTTGTTGTCACAGTTCATGGTCTTGCATAGTTTTAGAAGTTCCTTTGTCCTTTTACCTCCCAGCCTCCCTTACATTATCTTCCTTTCTCTCTCTAGCATCCTCGAACCTCAGATCATAAGAGCTTCTCTTCACATGATCCACACTTACTCACACTTCTCACTCTTATATCCTTTCTCAATTATTTCTCACCCATAAACTGGATTCGAGCTTCATTATTTGTACATTCCATACATCCATGAATTTGTCCACATATAAAAGTATGTCCATGAAATCGGCTCCAGATATCCTCAAAACCAGGTTGTGCCACTCCTTAGAAATTGGTATAGACCCCCTTTGGTTTTGTGTGTGATCTTCTCTCAGACCACAGTGTCGACTTCAACACTTAGCATACGTTTGATCTTCTCTTGATATAATATCAATCATCGATATGCTTATTGTCCACCAAACATGCCATGCAATCACAATGCACAACAATCGTTGGATGATATCCTTGATCAAATCTTAATCATTGATCTTCTCATCACCCAACAGAAACACACAATACCCTCTCGATGCTCAATAATCATCCAATCTAAACCTTGAATTGATCTCAGCCATCAATGTATCTTGATGGATCACCATGTGTCTAAGGCATATCTCTTCTTCATTTCAAACTTCTACGACCTCCAAATTACACCCTCAAGTTTTGTTCCACTCATTTTTGACCTATACTTTGAAACTTTTCAATCCTTTCTCCGTGGGTCTGAGGAATTTGTACCCATGCTTCTGCGACCTCCATAATACACCTTCACATTTCGTTGCACCTATTTTGCACCCATACTTAGATGCATTTCCAACCATTTCTCTACAGGTCTGTGAGACATTATGAGTCATTGGATCTCTCACCCACTAGTAAATTTGGGTCATTATGCGACAGCTCTTTCAAGTCTCTTGCGACATTATGTCATGGATATTACGACGAATCTTGGGTATCCCAAACGTTACTTCACGTCCCATGGAAAGTGCTACGAACCTGAAACAACCTCGCAAGCACGAGAAACTAGGAAGTTGTCACACAAGCGACAAAGAAGAGAAATCATCGCACAAGTGACAAATAACGGGTATCGTCGCCAGAGAGACAAAGTAGGGAAATCCTCGCAAGAGAGAATATATAGGGAGATTGTCTCACGAGCGACAAGGTAGGGAGGTCGTCGCAAGAGAGACATGTTAGGGGGATCGTCACAAGAGTGACAAAGTAGGGAGATCGTCGCAAAAGAGACAATAAAGGGAGATTTTTGCACGAGCGACAAGGTAGGGAGATCGTCACAAGAGCAACGGGTTAGGGGGATCATCGCAAGAGTGACAAAGTAGGGAGATCGTCACAAAAGAGACAATAAAGGAAGATTTCCGCATGTGTGACAAGCTGAAGAATCTTTTGACGAATCATCTATCCAAGGGATCTTCACAAGAGAAATGACTTCAAAGAATTTTGCGACGAAATTTCTATACAATCGATGAAAAATTTTCATCGATTGTATAGCAATTCCGTTTAAAAATTCATTGAAGTCATTTCTCTTGCGACGATCTATATTTATTTCAAAAAAAAAAAATGATGCCCCTATTCACAATATGTTGATCATTTTTTTATTCACAGTATGTTGAGCCAATTATAAAAGGATTTTTGAGCAAAAATAATTGCCAAACATTTATAACATTCATTAAAAAAAATTCACTAATAAAACAAAATTACAATATTGAACTACAATATACCCTAAGAAATACTAAACCATATAAAAAACTATATACAGTGAAAACAGTTAACAACCAAGCATTTAAAAATAGTGGTGTTTTTAAGCACAAGGAGGGAAATGTTCTCTTATTTACAATGGTGTCATTAGTCATTTTGTTGTACTTATGATACTAGCGCACAACTTCCTGCTCTATTTTCACCTTTTAGATTTTTTAACCTATGTTTTGATATGAATCTGAACAACGATTTGATATTTCAAATCTGATATGAAAGACAGCAATGACAATTCTCTCATCTAGGCATCCAAATTTTACGCAACCTATGTACTAAAGTGGATGAATGATGAAACAATAGTCTGAAAAGTCAAAGATATTATTTTCTGATGTTAGTTTCCTTTCATGTTTCCTGAGACTTCCCCATTTCCTGGAGTTTTCCACATTTTGTGTTGTTTTCTGTAAGATGCCTATCCCATGTTTATTCCTCTGGGTGGGTTCCATTTACAATTCAAGGACATTGACGGTTGTATATAAATAATAAAACGATATTTTCCACAATAAATTCAAATTTTAAATTTATATCTGGCAGGGCACATGGAGAACAAAGACACAATATTCTATTTAACTATCCAGATTATGAATCAACGGTTGCACACAAAGAAAAAGCAAGCCTTTTTAAGAACTCATCACTCTTGTCAATGACAGGTCGGGAATCTTTTGGCACATGCAAAGTATTTTAAGGAGACAAGGAGGTTTAAATTCAAACGAAAAGGATTATGCACTTTGCTTTCATGATCAAATTTGTTATCTCATATTATCAAGGGGTTATCCATCGGTACTTTTACCTACTAATCCTTAGAGGTTGTCATTCATGCCAAAAAACTTCAAAATCCAAACAAATTTAAGATGTCTAAAACTTAACAACCCTGAATGTTTCCTCCTCCGAGTGGGTTCCATTTACAATTCAAGGACAATTAACACTCGTAGATTAAAAAGATAATTTCCACAAAAATGCAAATTTTAAGTTTAAATATGTCTGGGGACATGAAGAACAAAGGCACAATATTCTATTTAATTTTTAACTATCCAGATGATGAATCAACAATTGCTCACAAAGAAAATGTAAGCCTTTTCCAGAACTCGTCACTTTTTTAGATGACAGGTTGGGAATCGTTTGGCACATTCAATGTCTTTTAACGAGGTTTAAATTCAAAGAAAAAGAGTTATGCACTTTGCTTTCAATGATAAAATTTGTCATTTAATATTATAAAGGGTTATCCATCAGTACTTTTACCTGCCAATCCTCAGAGGTTGGCATTGAAATATGCCAAAAATCTTCAGAATCCAAACAAATTTAAGATGTCTAAAACTTAAAATCCCTTAATGTAAAATGTCCACTGATCAAAATCAAAGAAAAAATCACCCATAACAATAAGAGCATAGTTTTAATGAACTTGTGTTATAAGTTCCTAACGTCGAGATGGTTCAAGGTAAAAGACAAAGTCCAAATCCAGATCCTTGAGAGTTGTTGTTTCTTCAATTTCAACTTTGTTTGTTGAGTGACGTTGAGATGAACCTTTTAGATCAAAGTGTCTATGTATGTGCAACTGTGAGTAGAACATATTACCTATAACTATAAAATGGGCATGTTCAATTTCCCATTTCAATTTATTAGAGATGATATTTCAACTTTACAAGGACTTGAAAAGACAGTTTTGCATTGGGTAATACTGTAATACATGGTCTTAGAGACAACTACTGCAATGAGAACATTTTTAAATACTCTAGACCTGAAAACAAATCTTATTCATAGAATTTGCAAAGATCTATATATAGTTAAACCTCAAATATTGAAATGTTATCCTGGACAATAATGACAATCATATGACATTGCATGTAGAACAGGAAACCTAATAAAGTACTTTATGCCCTCCATCTAGCTTGACAGCATGTAGGAAAACAAATTTAGTAATCAGAGTGCTTTCATAGGTACGAACGTGATTATAATAATTTGGTAGCATTCGAAGAAGAACTTGTAAATTGGTTGCATGAGCATGTCAGATAAGATAAGATAATTTTATTTATGTCCAAAAAATGACCACAATATTAGGTCAAAGGGACTAAAAGAGTACCAGCATTGTAATACATAGTGGGATTTATGTAGCAGCTCCTAGATCTAAGCTAACAGCAATAAGTAAAGAGATAACCCACTTTACCAAATTACTCAATGTTTAATAAAGTATGGATGTGTGATAATAAAATGTAGAAAACTACTCAATGACCAAAAGATAAAAAGGATATTAGCAACTAGAATTTTTCGTAATAAGATATTAGCAATTAGAATGGCTTGTGAGTCTTGGTTTTGGATTGGAGCATGCCCTGTCCATTGCTCGGACTCAGCAACAGGAGAAACCAAGAACACCACCAATGGCATACGTTGAGGAGGAGATTCTAGAGGAACCCATCCAGGTTCCTCCAGAATCCCTCCTCTTCATAGTGTCGAATGATTGGCAGCCCCCTAGCCATAATCCAGCAAGAAAAATATCCCCAACCACCATGGAAGGGGCCACATGTATAATTGAGGAGGAATTCCTCCATCTAGACTCTGCGGCCTTAATTCAGAACACGAACACCCAAGTCGGGACAATGGCGGTGGAGTCTACGGACACCTTGGGCGCGGAGGTGGAGGGCCACCTACTCTTGGCACCTCCACCACTTACGGCTCTCCCTGATTTATACCATGCCTCACCACCTTTCTTCCATCTGGAGCAGCTCGAGCTCATTTTCAAGCTAAGGAACCAAATGGCTGACCAGATACACTGGGACACCCTCGTGCACTAGCGGATTGACATGATCTATGATGCCTTCTCAAATGCACATATAGCTCAGCATTTCTCGACCTATGTGAGGCCTTTCGTGCTCCAGCCCAGGGACGACCCCTTCAACAACAATCCGAACGACACGCCCCCGGGTGATAATGTGTAATTTCTTTGATATGGTCACCTTGCACACTCTCAACTCAACTCTTTGTACTACAATGATGCAGTTTTATAGTTTTGTCATCTTTTTTCAGTTGGTAGTTTTTCTTAAATGCATAGAACAGTTCAGTAAGAACTCGATCTGCCACTTGCTTTGGTTTTCGTTTGGTAGGGTTATATGCATAAAACAGTTCAGTAATAACTCGATCTACAACCTGCTGACATCACAGTCTGCCACCTATTCCGGTATCCACTAATTTGGCAGAAGAGGTGGCAAACTGTTGACATGTGGAATTTATGTACTCTAAAATCTTAGTAATAGGAAACTCCCTTTTTTATTTACAAAAAAAAAAACTACCACCCATGCAAAAACTTCAATGTTGATCTTGACAAGTGATTTTATGGCCATGGAGAATCAAAAATAACAAATAGGACAATGACACTTTATAATTGGTTCATAGTGAAATTCCTTACAACATAATTACTATAAAAATAATGAAACCACTAAACTACAATTATCATTTTTCACTTGCATACATCACGCAAAGAACTTTTACACATTAAAAAAAAATTACAAAAATCGCAGACATTATACACAAAATTCTTGCAAATATATCCAATAAATTGATTACACAAAATTTCTAAAATCTACAGTTGTGATAATACGATGTATACACAAAATTATTTCAATATACTCAATAGAGTGATTACACACAATTTCTAAAATCTACAGTTGTGATAATGAACTATGTTTGTGATTGTTTCTCGTAACAAAATCTCCATTTTTTTGTTGAAAGAAATAGGGTAGTTGGATACAATACACCCATTAAATCATCACTAGTGCATAATACAATTTGATGTTATAAGCCTTACAATAATTCTTTAATCCAATTTTCCCCTTTAACAGTTAAAAATTTGGAAGGCTGCCAGAAATTCTAGGTTGGTTTTGCATAGTAGGAGGAATGGGGAATCACCAGTACTTTTTAAGATAAATGTTCCATTAGAGTATAGCGAAAATAATTCTTAGGACAATTTGCAAATTGATTCTTATGAAGGAAGTGCAATAATAGCATTAACAATTACCTGGGAAGATTAGGAGATCCATTCTTATTTGGATATAAAAAATATATTAATGGTTCCCACATTCTAAATTGGAGCCCTTCTTCATGGCCATTAAGTAAAATAAATGTTTGTTTACAGCCTAAAGCCCTTTTTTTCCTCCCCCAATTCTGTTATAAGCCCTGATTCCCATATGTGGTGTGAAAAAATTCTTATGGCATCCATATCCCACTCAAAGGAAAATTGTACCTTACAAAGGTTCTACATGTTTGTTTGAGGCCTATTTCATGGCCCTCAAACCTCAAAAGCTATGTTTTGGTCATAAGGTCCTAATTTTTTTTTTCCCTTGACCATGGTGTAGTCCCCAAGATTCAGTATTTTTGTACAAAACATACTAATGGCATAAAATGTCCCACACAAAGACCAAATATCCGCTACATAAGTTTTTTGTCTTTTTTGAAGGACTATGTAACGAATCTCAATTCTAAGAAGATTCAAATAGGACCTAAGAACCTTATGTTCTTTCCTTAAACATGGATGACATAACACTATCATTCAATCGTCAAATTGTTACATTTCAATATTGGCATGCATCATGTGTGAGGGCTTGAGCCACCACAAAGGAAACATACAAAGAATATTTGTCTTATGAACAAGATATGGTACTATCCATTTTGAGGTTTGGCATAGAGATTGTTCTTATATACTACACTACATTGCACCATATAATCCCTACACTCCTTGCAAACCATGTAACACCATTGAAAGACACATTCTTGCGACGAATTAGATATACTATCGATGAACTTTTTTCGCCGATAGTATAGCTAATTCGTCACAAGATTATTTACATTTGTCTCTCTTGCGACAATATCAAATGATGCTTGGATTCATTTCATATTTGGTTTATAGGGTTTATGGTTTACATGATGATATGATGATGGAAGAAAGTGGGTGTGTGAGTCAAATTTGAGTCCAGAAACTCTCCCATATCATTAAGGCATGTGAATAGTCTATCCATGTCAAATTTCAATGCATACAGAAACAATTTGAAAAAATTTCAATGTTCGCCCCATTCACATGTCACTGTTGCCCGTGTCTAGTATTTTTATGGTGTTGATTAAGAAATCAACTAAAAAGAGGGATTTTTCATCACAACTATGACACATATACATTGTATATATAATATTAATGTAGAACTGGAAAGAAAAATGAAGAAAGACTGATGAAAACTTAAAACTTGCATCAACCAATTTGTGTACTTTGAAAGAAAATTAGGGTGTATGGTTTACATGATGAATTGATGATGGAAGAAAGTGGGTGTGTGAGTCAAATTTGAGTCTAGAAACCCTCACATATCGTTAATACATGTGAATAGTCTATCCATGTCAAATTTCAGTGCATACAGAAACAGTTTGAAAAAATTTCAAAGTTGCCCCCATTCACAGGTCATTGTTGCCTGTGTCTAGTCCTAGTACAATTTCCATTCCTTGTTCCTTGTAAAATTCGTTCGATAGTACACACGTCCCCACATATAGTACTACAAGGGATTATTTTTATGGTGTTTATCAAGCAATCAACGAAAAAGAGGGATTTTTCATCACAACTATGACACGCATACATTGTATATACATTAATGTAGAACCTGAAAGAAAAATGAAGAAAGACTGACGAAAACTTAAAACTTGCGTCAACCAATTTGTGTACTTTCAAAGAAAATTAGGGTTTATGGTTTACATCATGAATTGATGATGGAATAAAGTGGGTGTGTGAGTCAAATTTGAGTCCATAAACCCTCTCATATTGTTAAGGCATGTGAATAGTCTATCGATGTCAAATTTCAGTGCATACAGAAACAGTTTGAAACAATTTCAACATTGGACCCATTCACAGGTCATTGTTGCCCATGTCTAGTCCTAGTACAATTTCCGTGTTGGAAGATTGGTTGTTTTCATTGATGTCAAGCCTAGTCATGGGTTTTTGACCGCAAGATTGATAAAGGTATTTGGACATGAAGGACAATGCACATGCATATACAACACCCATGAATGGATAGTATACATCATGTTTTTTCCGGTGGTATGTGGCACGTCACGT
>JZKD02S1715662.1:483200-500882 GCA_000966675.3 Picea glauca | reverse complement strand
TTCAAAGAAGAGCTTGGCAGTGGCCTCTACTGTGATGCTCTTCTTGCAGGCAACCAGAATCGCCATCTTAGAAAAGCGATCAACAACCACAAAAACACAGTCATTTCCCCACTTGACGGATGGGAGGCTCGACCTGTAGTCCATTGAGATGGATTCCCATGGCCTGTCAGAAGTAGGAAGAGGGGTGTACGAGCCCTGTTTCTTAGTGGTCGGTTTGGCAATAGTGTAGGCAGTGCAGGACCTGATCTACTTCCTGACCTCCTGTAGAAGTTTCGGCCAGTAGAAATGTTTCTGTAGCATCGCCACTATATTTTCAATGCCAAAGTGTCCTGCCACCTGACTGTAGTGGGCTTCTCAGATCAGCTTCGCTCGCTCACTTGATTGAACACAGATATGGCCCAGACGACACAACAACCCATCCTGAAGTTGGAAATTATCGAAAACTGCATTTGCACCGAACATTTGGTAGGTGGCAGCGAAGTCAGGGTATGTCTCATAGAGTTGGGGCCATTCAGATGTCTCATAGCCACAAGATTCTTTCACTATGTTGATTGTCACGACTGGCGGTCTGTTGAGGCAATCAGCAACGTGATTGGTGCTTCATGTTTTATACTTGATGTTGAGGTGGAATTGCTGCAAGTATGTGGACCACTTTTGATGGCGGTCATTCTACAATTTTCCCTATGTCTTCATAAACTGCAGTGGCTTATGATCAGTGTGAATGATTGTGTCCTTCCCAAGAATGTAATGTCTCCACTGGCGGCATGCTTGCACAATGGAGTACATTTCTTTCTCATAATTAGGGTACTTACGAACAGTATCTGACAATGTCTCACTATGATAGGCCACGGGGTGGCCGTGCTGAGTGAGAACGGTGCCCACAGCATAGTCTGAAGCATTTGTCTCGATCTCAAAGGGATGTTGCAGGTCTGGTATTGAAATTACTGGGGCTGAGCACAAGTGCTTCTTCAAATCATCAAACGCTTGTTGTTGGGACCGGCCCCATGCAAATTTTTCCTTACCACCACCCCTATTTATTTGGCTAAGGGCCCATGCAATATGGGAGAAACCCAACACGAACCTGTTGTAGAAATGAGCAAGTCCCAAGAAGCTTCGAAGCTTAGTTTGTGTTGTTGGGGCTGGCCAGTCACAGATTACTTGGATCTCGGTTGGATCCACATGTATGACATGTTGATCAATGATGTAGCCCAGGTAATAGACCCTGTCCATGCCGAAAGAGCAATTTTCCTGGTTGGCGTATAGCTTGTGCTGCTGCAGGGTGTGCAGAACCTGTTGAATATGTTGCAAGTGTTCAGCCCAAATATTGTTGTAAATTAGAATGTCATCCAGATACACCACTACAAAATTATTAGTGAATGGTCGCAGGATATCGTCCATCATCTTCCTGAAAGTGGTTGGAGCATTTGTCAAACCAAAGGGCATGACCAACCATTCAAAAAGTCCGTCCTTTGACTTGAAGGTGGTCTTCCATACATCTGTCTATTCTATCGGGACCTCGTGGTAGCCAGACTTCAGATCAATCTTACTGAAGTATTTGTCCCCCATGAGTTGATCAAGGAGGTCATCGATTCGGGGAATCAGGTACCGGTTTCTGACAGTGATTTTATTCAAAGCCCGGTAATCAATACAAAGTTGCCAGGTTCCATATTTCTTCTGTACCATCACGATTGGGCTCCCGCAAGGTGATGAGATGGGGTGGATGTGCCCCTTGTGGAGAAGTTCTTGGATCTGTCACTTGATCTCCTCATTCTCTAACAAAGACCGACGATAGACTGGCCCATTGGGTACCGGTGCGTCGAGGGTCAGATCGATGGGGTGCTTGACCTGGCAGTGTAGAGGTACCCCTGTAGGTGAGGAGAAGATATCTGAGTATTCTTCAACGAACTTATCTACTTGCTTTTGTTGTGTGGAGAGGTCAGCCGCAGAGACCCTGGATGTGGCTGCGATCTTTTGCTTATTCTGAGAGTGAATCATGAAGAAGACAAACTTCCCCGTCTGAGAGATGACCTTCCTGCATTACTTCACAGAGATCAAGGAAATAGCACTAGGTGGAAATGCCTCGGGTATCCTTTACAATTTCCTGTTCAAAGTAATAATAACACTACGAGGCCTAGACTCATATATAGCATGACATTTTCATAAATAAGGTTGGCCCAAAAGAACATCAAAAACTTCAAGAGGAACAACATCACACAATACCTCGTCTTTGAAGGGCTTGATGTCGTACGACAGTCGACACTGTTGGCTGACGCGGAGATCGCTTCCTTGGCGGAGCCATCCAATGGTGTAGGGTTGTGAGTGCAGCATTGTTGGCAAGGCCAGACGCTTGACGACCTCTGCTGAGATGAGGTTCTTCTGTCTACCGCTATCAATGATGAAGTACAGCAGGATGCCTTTTACCCACATCTGAGAATGGAAGAGGCGCTCTCCTTCTTTCGGCCCGTCTGGTTCACTAGGCTGGAGCTTGGTGATAGCAACGGTGGCACTGGGTTCTGCGACAATGATCCATCTTCCCCTTTCTGGTTCTGTCTCAGAGTCAGAATTTGCATCTGATTTAGAGGCTTTCACTTCTGCCACCAACGACTGCTTTGAGCGGCAGTCAGCAGTGGTATGCCAAGGGATCTTATGGAAGTCGCACCACTTCCCGGTATCTTTCTTTGTCTTTCTAGTGTCCTTATTTACTTGCGGCTTTTACTGGTTGTCCTGATATTGTCCATCTTTTCTCTGTCCTTTTTTCAGTGGGTTGGGGCTGCCCTTTCCTAGCTTTTTTTGTGAGGGGTTCCCAAGCCCAAATTGTCGCGTCTTTTGTTTGAGCTTCTACTCGATTTTGACGGCATATTGATAGGCGGCGCCCAAGGATGAGATGTCCATAAATTCCATTTTGGTCTGAATGTATCTATGCAAAGCACTGCGATACTTGAGCATCAGATGTCATTCGCAATCTATGATACCCAACGTGGTGCGCAAGGTATGGAAGATATTTGTGAAATCTGGCACTGCTTGGTCTCTTTCTTGCTGCAGTGTAGTCCATTTGGTATACAGGTCGTCATAACTTTCGACAAGGTAGTATTGTTCCTTAATAGCATCCATGAAGGATTCCCAGGTGGTCGTGATGGAAAATAATAAGGTTTCCTCTGTTTCCTTTTGCTCACAGAAAGTTTCCCACCAATCTTTGACATGGGAAATGGCTTTGAGGAGCGCAAAAGTAATCTTTTCTCTATTCGAAAATTTATGAACAGAAAAATACCCTTCTAGTAGATTCAACCACTTGTCTACAGCATCTACGTCTATATGACCTTAAAATATAGGAATATCAAAGTTTATTTGTACCTTGAAGGGGGTGGCACCTCTGTTCGAAGAAGATGCGTCACCTGTTGGTAGTCACCGAAGGATTTGCGCGAAACTATCCATCATCCCTTTCCTCTGTTGCGTGAGAGATTTCTCAATCAACAGTTTGAAAGGATCCCCTATTCCGTCATATTTATTTTCTCCTGCCATGGGAGGTCGCTTGGGCGTGCAAGAGATTATGTCCTCAAGAGAAACAAGCTTGAGACCCAACTCTTTGTACTCCGACCTCATTGGGGACATGCATTAAGACGACAAGGAGCAGACCGCTCTGATACCACTGATATGGATTTTATGAGCAGAAAAAAATGAATACAAATTATTAATAGGTGTTTAACACAAAATAGCATATATACAGTCAAACTGGTTTTCTATTGAATAACGAAATAAGCTGAAACTGTAAAATGCAGCGGAAACAAGTTTGTTGGAATGGTGGCGGCTTATCTCTGAGAAGAGATGTGACGATAGCGCGCATTCATAAGAAGAAGGTTACAATGAGTCTTTGAAGGAATTTTTACAATAATAAAGAATTCCAAAAACCCTAGACATCAAAAAACCTAACCCTGGGAGATGAAGCGCCAAAAGTCAAGTGGGCCCCGTTTGGGTAAGTTAGTACATCAACTTCTCGGGGTCGTAACTTTTGCATACGATCTTCGTTTTAGGCGTGTGATAGCCCATTGGAAAGGTATCATCGAGGAGATTCATTTTTGGGGCTCAATAATTCCTTTGATTATCATTGAGGAGATCTATACCGAAAAAACCTTCATTTAGTCCCTCAAAATGGCCCCGAAAGTTAAAACTGCTAAAAATAGTAAATTGCCAAAAATGTCAGAAAACTGTTTTGAGCCAATTGGAAAAGGTGGGTGGCCACCGATATCCATATGGATAAATCCTCCCTCCTTAGGAAGTAATGGTCTCGATTGCATTGAGGTCCCCCATTAGATGAGGAAATTTCTACTGAATTTGGCCCCGAGTGAGCCACTTGCCTTGGTGCAAGAGTTGCCCTGCTTTAACGACTCGATAAAGATGGATCCTTTGTTGTCGAGTGCCCTTGATATGTCTGTCCACAATCTGATCATTGGATGCATGTTGTATGCAGTCGGGGTTGAGCTCTGTTGGTGTCAGTTGTTCTGCTACTTCTAAGGTGTCCAATAATGGTGGGAAATAAGCGCGAAGGAGATCCACATTGAACACTGGGTGCAGGCCAAGGAAAGGAGGAATGTTGAGCTCAAAAAAATTATCCCCCATGGCCTTGGTGATAGTGTACGGTCTGTAATGGAGTGGGCGAAGCTTCCGATGGGATCCTATAAGGCATTATTTCTGCAAGTGCAACCAAACTTTGTCGCCCACCAGAAACTTATGCGGCGCCCAATGTTGATCATGGCATTGTTTGTACTTGTCATTGGACTTCTGTAGGATATCCTGAACTTGTTGGCGGATTTGTTGGATCCACTCAATGAACCGGGTGGATTTGTCAGCTTTAGTTGGAGCAGGAGATGAGTCAGTCGAGGTGACTGCAAGGGGAAGTGCAACATCTATGGGACCCAATGGTTGGAATCCCAACCCCACTTGAAAGGGGTTGTGGTCGGTTGAGCTATGCAAGTCTCATTTGTAGCTATGATGGACATAGGGAAGGCTCTAATCCCATGTGCAAGGGTTCTTTGAATTATACATGCGAAGGATATGCACAATCATTTAATTTACAACCTCGGTTTGGCCATCTTTCTCGGGGTGGAAGACCGTGGATTTGGTGAGCTTGGTGTCCAGCAGTGCCCAGAGGCTCGACCAGAATGTGCTAAAAAATCGACTATCCTGATTTGAGACAAGGGTTTGTGGGATTCCAAAATGTACCCAGACTCGTTCAAAGAAGAGCTTAGCAGTGGCCTCTACTGTGATGCTCTTCTTGTAGGCAACCAGAATCGCCATCTTAGAAAAGTGATCAACAACCACAAAAACACAGTCATTTCCCCGCTTGGTGGATGGGAGGCCCGACATGTAGTCCATTGAGATGGATTCCCATGGCCTGACAGGAGTAGGAAGAGGGGTTTACAGGCCTTGTTTCTTAGTGATCGGTTTGGTAATAGCGCAGGCAGTGCAGGACCTGATATACTTGCCGACCTCTTGTCAAAGTTTCGGCCAGAAGAAATGTTTTTGTAGCATCGCCACTGTCTTTTCGACGCCAAAGTGTCCTGCCACCCAACTGTAGTGGGCTTCCTAGATCAGCTTCTCTCGCTCACTTGATGGAACACAGATATGGCCCAGATGACACAACAACCCATCCTGAAGATGGAAATTATCGACAACTTCATTTGCACCCAACATTTGGTAGGTTGTGGCCAAGTTAGGGTATGTCTCATAGAGTTGGGGCCATCCAGATGTCTCATGGCCACAAGAGTCTAGCATAGTGGTGAGTGTCGCGACTCGCAGTCTGCTGAGGAAATCAGTGACGCGATTGGTGTTTCATGTTTTATACTTCATGTTGATGTGGAATTGTTGCAAGTATGTGGACCACTTTTGATGGCAGTCATTCTGCAATTTTCCCTTTGTCTGCATAAACTGCAGTGGCTTATGATCAGGGTGGATGATTATCTCCTTCCCAAGAATCTAATGTCTCCACTGGCGGCATGCTTGCATAATGGACTACATTTCTTTGTCATAATTATGGTACTTACAGACAGTATCTGACAGTGTCTCACTATGATAGGCCATGGGGTGGTCGTGTTGAGTGAGAACGACGCCCACAGCATAGTCTGAAGCATCTCTCTCGATCTCAAAGGGATGTTGTAGGTATGGTAGTGAAAGTATTGGGGCTGAGCACAAGTGTTGCTTCAAATCATCGAATGATTTTTTTTGGGACTGGCCCCACGCAAATTTCACTTTACCACCACCCTTATTTATTTGGATGAGGGCCCATGCAATATGGAAGAAACCCAACACGAACCTGCGGTAAAAATAAGCAAGTCCCAAGAAGCTCCGAAGCTTAGTGAGTGTTGTTGGGGCTGGCCAGTCACGGCTGACTTGGATGTTGGATGGATCCACATGTATCCCATGTTGATCAACAATGTAGCCCAGGTAATGGACCCTATCCATGCCGAAGGAGCAATTTTCCAGGTTGGCGTATGATACAAAACAAAATCAAGATGTAGTTTAACAAAATGACGATCATTAGATGATTAATAATTTAAAGAGATCAGCCTCATTAACCATGCTACATAATAGAGAGAATAATAGAAACCAATAAAGAAAAAGGAGACAAGAATGTTGTTAACGGAGTTCACCAATCTTTGGCTACGTCTCTGGGCCCGCTTCCAAGTGGAGGACCTCTTTTTATTTCTCGTCAAAACTGCTCAAGTTCTCTTACATTGGCTTTATTGTTGTTACAACATGTTCTTGGTCTGTTGTTCAAGACCTCCCTACTCAGATCCAATCATTCTCCCAAACTCTCCTCTCCAACATGACCAAAATGCCCCTCAATTCATGAGAAATGGACAAATTTACAATGTTGCTCCTCAATTTCCCTACATACAAAAGCCTCCTACAAGCTTCAAAAAGCCTGTTTCTTATAGTTTTCAAGGCTCAGATGAGGAATCCCAACTTCCCTCAAGATATGGCCTCTTTCTGGGATCAAATCCCCCTCCAAATGGCCAAGATATGCCCAAAAAACCACTTTCTGGTCATAATATCAGGCCATTAATTAAAAAAATAGCATAACAGGTTTAAAAACCCATTTTTTTGTTAAATATAGGGCTTTAGCCCCCAAATCTCAGGCACGCGCCCTCTTTGAAGTGGTCACATGGGCTTAATATGGCCAAGTGCCAGCCCTTTGGGCTGCGCGCTGGCCCCTAGCCCTTGAACCCCGGTCACATGTTGTGCAATGATGGGACCACGCCCCTAAAAACAATTCCTCACCCGTGGTTCCAGCCCCGTAGTAAAAGGTGGAGGGTGTTGGAATTGGGGTCCTATCCATGTGCTAGTGGTTAAAAAATCTCGTGCCCCTTTATGCTAAGCGGTGGTCATATAAACATAACGCGCCCATGGGTTGGGGCTTAGCCCCAACCCCTTTTCGCCACCATATAGTAATACATTTAAATAAATTAAAATGCATATCATTTAACAAGTAATATGGTGGGTGTGTTGGCAAGGGACCTTTGTTAAAGGCTTGGGCTAACCCAAGAGGTCATGGCATCAAACCCCATGGACTCCAATAAAACTTTTGCCACCAGCCATTAACCAATACCATGGTGCCACGTGGCACCCAACCATTTGCCAAAACAAATGCCACTTGTCAGTTGTTGGTTCGATCCCTATCACTGACCAGTCACCTTCTGTTGGACCACCACTTGTCGCCACTTGTCTCTGCCATGTCAGCACTTCTGATGTCATCATTTGACTGTACCTGTTGACTTTTGCCTATTTGGGAAAACAGTCAGAGTACAATAACTCGCACATACAGCGTCTGTTTGAGAAAGTAAATATATGGCTGGAATTGAGAGAACGACCCGGATGCAATGGTGTTGGTTTCATCCAATTCTGAGAACTTTAATTTTTGAGCATTTTCTGGACCTGAGGATCCTCCTGGATCAATCCTCCCCACTTGGAAACTTTTGGACCGCCAAAAGTATGGTATCAGTTGGTAACTAAGCTAGGATATTGTATCCTCACCTTTCTGGTCTCCATCCACTTGGTATGACTTGGATTTGTGCCCTTTAATCCCACTCGAAGATACTCCACATCACCCCTGCGAGAAGTTTGGACTCTTTTGTCCAATATGGTGTCTTCCTGCAACTCATTCATATATTCAGTAGAAAAATCTTCAATGGTAGGAATATGAACATTCTCTCCTTGATCCTCGATCATAGGAGGCTCATACAATCTCAAGTTTTCCACATTTACAACTGAATAGATTTTCATATATGGAGGCAATTATAACCAGAAATCATTAGTACCAATCTTGTCTAAAATTTTGAAAGGACCATAACGAATTGGTTTAATATTTTTACCTTCACCTTGCATCCTTTCCTTGCTGATGTATAACCAGACTTGATCTCCTGCTTTGAACTGATGATCAACTCGATGCATATCATGCCTTGCCTTGTACTTGGCCTGGCTTTTCTCCAATTTTTCATGTATTGCCTGATGGATCAACTGGATACGTTCAATGAACTTTGTAGCCCTATCTACATCACTATGTCCACCTGCTGCAATGTCTTTTCCAAAGGCCAAATCCAAAGGAGACTTTGGCAAGTACCCCAAACAAGTTTCAAATGGAGATCTCTTAGTAGAATAATGTTTGGCTCGATTATACGCATGTTGTACATAACACAGATGTTCATCCCAAAGCTTAGGATGTTTGCTGCAATATGCCCGAAGTAGATGCACTACTGTCCTGTTCACCATCTCTGTCTGCCCATCCGTCTGTGGATGAAATGTTGTGATCTTCTTTAACCTGGTGTCCATAAGTTCCCATAAGCTTGACCAAAATTTCCCCGGGAATCTGGAGTCTCGATCAGATACAATAGAAGTAGGTAAACCAAAATGAACCCATACATTTTCAAAGAACATTTCAGTTGTTTGTTCGGCTATGACCTGTTTTTTACAAGGAATCAAAATACACATTTTGTTGAACCTTTCCACAACTACATACAGGTAATCATGACCTTTTCTAGACATAGGCAATCCCCCCACAAAATCCATAGATACACTTTCCCATGGTCTAGAAGGAATAGGAAGTGGAGTGTACAATCCTAGCTTTCTGTTACTCGGTTTGCTTATTGCACACATAGTGTACAATCCTTTCACATATTTAGACACATTTTCATCCATTCGAGGCCAATAACAAAATCTTTGTAACTGAGCAACTATTTTATCTACCCCAAAATGCCCTGCTATAAGAGAAGTATGTGCTTCTTTGATGACATGGACTCTTTCATTTTTTGGAATACATAACTTGCCCAAATGATACAAGAGTTTGTCTTTAATATGATAATTTAGTTCTTCTTCTCTTTTACCATTACTTAAAGTTGCATAGACTTCCTTAAAATCTTTATCCTCGGCATATTGTTCAATATAACTTTCATGGGTGATTGAATTGTGCTTAAGGATTGTAGCAATTGTACTAGGAGGCCTAGATAACATATCAGCAACTTTATTATGAATGCCCTTTTTATATCTGATGACCAAGTGAAATTGTTGTAAAACCCCATCCATCTAAAATGCCTTGATTGTTGTAGCTTAGTTTGTGATTGTAGATACTGTAATGATTGATGATCAGTGTGTATTACTGTTTCTTTTCCCATTAAGTAATGTTTCCACTTTTTAACACTTTGTACTAGAGCATACAATTCTTTATCATAGGTTGGATAGTTAATTATTGTTGTAGTGAAGGTCTCAGAATGATAGCATATGGGTTTTTTGTGCTGCATCAACACTGCCCCCATGGCATAGTCACTTGCATCGGTTTCAATTTCAAAAGACTGTTGGAGATCTGGCAATGCCAGAACAGGAGCTGTACTAATTTTTGTTTTCAAAGTATCGAAATCCTTATGTTGGCTTCCTCCCCACTGGAATCCCCTTTTCACACTTGTTAAAGCATGTAAAGGTGTTGCAATCAGAGAGAAGTTTGCAATAAACTTCCTCCAATACTGTGTTGCTCCCATGAAACTTCTTACTTCGGTTACATTCRTAGGCRTTGGCCAATTTACAATAACCTCAACTTTTGAGGGATCAATCTTAAGCTCTCCACCTCCTACAATGTAACCTAGATATACAAGAGATGTTTTGCCAAATTCACATTTTGACAATTTTACAAAAAATTTCTCTCTTTGCAACACTGAAAGTATATGCCTAACATGTTGAACATGTTGTTCCCTGGTCCTACTGAATATAAGAATATTATCTAAGTAGACTATTACAAATTCATCAATGAAAGGCCTGAATACATCATTCATAACTCTCATGAAAGTAGCAGGTGCGTTAGTAAGCCCAAATGGCATCACTAACCATTCAAACAATCCCTATTTTGTTTTAAAAGCAGTCTTCCATATATCTTGTTCAGCAACCCTGACCTGATGGTAACCACTTCTTAAGTCTAACTTAGTGAAATAAACCGCATGTTTCAGTTGATCTAATAAATCATCAATGCGAGGCAAAGGGTAACGATTTTTTACCGTGATTTTGTTCAAAGCTCGAAAATCCATGCACATGCACCATGTGCCATCTTTCTTTGGCACCAGGATGATAGGTGACCCACATGGAGAAGCACTAGGTCTGATGACCCCTTGTTCAACCAGCTCTTGTACCTGTTTCTTTATCTCTGCATTTTCCAAGACTGATAACTTGTACATGCCAATGTTGGGAAGAGGAACATCTTGCTGCAATTGTATCTCATGTTCAACTTGTCGTTTTGGAGGCAATCCTTTTGGGACTTGAAATAACTCATCATAGTCAGAAACAATTCTAACTAAGTCATC
Organism: Picea glauca; assembly: GCA_000966675.3. Taxonomy (NCBI): domain Eukaryota; kingdom Viridiplantae; phylum Streptophyta; class Pinopsida; order Pinales; family Pinaceae; genus Picea; species Picea glauca. The sequence continues at coordinate 490,047 of JZKD02S1715662.1, read as the reverse complement.
TTTTAACTTTGCTTCACAATCTTTGAAAGTATCCATTCCGACAGTGTCTTTAGCTTTTACCACCATTAAGAGATATCACTTACTGACATTTACAATCCTCTTCATCTGTCTTGAGTTGATTAGTGATAAATTCAATTTCTTTTGATGAGCCCTTACTATATATTATTTTCCATCTTTAGTTAATTGATACTTATTGTCTTCACGATAGAATATTGCTTTTCTATCATACAAATATGGACTTCCAAGTACAATACCACATATATTTAGTGGAACTACATCCAACTCAAACTCATCTATGAATTGTGCATTAATTGCAAACTTTAGGACACATTGTCTTTCCACCTGCAATTGATTATCATTATGAATCCATCCTAAGGGATATCGTTTCTTATGAGGTTTAGTGATTAATCCAAACTTTTTAACGATTGCTTCTGATATCAAATTTACTTGTGAGCCACTGTCAAATAGAGTATCAAATTTTGTATGTTTGGAAATTACCCTTATATGAAAAAGTTATGTTTGTTTGACCTCATCAACTTCATTATCAACTTTTAAAGACTGAATTGAAGAACTTGTACTAGCTTCAGAATTTTTACCTTTGATTCCCGTGACTGTGACCTTTGTCTCATCTCCTGAATCTGACCCCAAATTGAATTGAGTTGTTGCAGTAGTCTTTGGTTTTCCTTTATTCCCGAACTTTGTTGGTTTCAACTTTGGGTGAAGGATCCAACAACGATCCTCACTACGGCCTTCCTTCTTACAATGAGTACACGTAGGTTTCTCTTTCTTCACTGTATAAGTTTTCTTTCCTTTGAACTTCTCTTTACCCTTGCCTTTAAACTTTCCTTCAGTGGATTTAAATGGTTTTACAAAATCAACATTTAAATTCTTGCCTCTAGATTCAAGATGAGTCACTTGTACACACACCTCATCTAAACTAGTAGGATTAAACATAAGAATGGTATGTCGCAAATAAATATGCAAACCACCTATATACTTAAGTAGTGTCTCTTGAGTATCCAATGATATTCCCAACAACAAAGCTCTTTTGCGAAACTCCTGTGTATAACTTTGAACAGTTTGTCCTTTTAACTGTCTAAAATTCTGCCATGACATAATAGCTTGTTGCATGTAAGCTAGAGGATAAAATTGCTTTCGTAAAGCGGATGTAAAATCAAGCCATGAAGAGAGAGTATTACCAAACTTCTTAAGATCTTGTTTTGTCCTGCTTTCCCACCAAACAAGGGTGGTTCCTCCCATCTTGAGACTAGCAAGCTGGATCATAGTCTCTTCATCTATGATTCTTTGTATCCTGCAATACACTTCAATTTGTCTTATCCAATTATCTAAATTTTCTGCATTTAGTTCTCCATCATACAAAGGCAACTCAAACTTAACATCTAGTTTTAACAAAGGCATATTAGACTTATGCTTATGTGTTTGTTTTTGTATGGTAGACGTTGTAGAATGAGAACTAGAATTTGATGTAGAACTGGAAGAAGAAGGAGAAGATGGTGGTGAAGGTGGCGTAGGAGGAGGCTTTGAAGAAATCCTCATACAACACTTTGACCATTTCAGACATGGAGAAAAGTGCATCTTCTAGTTTCTTGGTTCGTGGAGAAATCTGTCCTTCTGAAGCCATTCTTTTCTTCCCCAACAATCGTTCTATCTCAATAATGAATTCAGCCAATGATCCTTCTCCTTTCTGATATTGGATCTTGTAAGCATCCACCCTGCACTATGTTAAGCCTTCCAAAACAACCAAAGTTCTGATACCAAATTACTTGATCCAAAAAAAAATCAAGATGTAGTTTAACAAAATGACGATTATTAGATGCTTAATAATTTAAAGAGATCAGCCTCATCAACCATGCTGCATAATAGAGAGAATAACAACAACCAATAAAGAAAAAGGAGACAAGAAAGTTGTTAACGGAGTTCACCAATCTTTGGCTACGTCTCCGGGCCCGCTTCCAAGTGGAGGACGTCTTTTTATTTCTCGTCAAAACTGCTCAAGTTCTCTTACATTGGCTTTATTATTGTTACAACATATTCTTGGTCTGCTGTGAAAGACCTCCCTACTCAGATCCAATCATGCTCCCAAACTCTCCTCTCCAACATGACCAAAATGCCCCTCAATTCATGAGAAATGGACAAATTTACAATGTTGCTCCTCAATTTCCCTCCATACAAAAGCCTTCTACAAGCTTCAAAAAGCCTGGTTCTTATAGTTTTCAAGGCTCATATGAGGAATCCAAACTTCCCTCAAGATATGGCCTCTTTTTGGGATCAAATCCCCCTCCAAATGGCCAAGATATGCCCAAAAAACCACTTTCTGGTCATAATATCAGGCCATTAATTAAAAAAATAGCATAATAGGTTTAAAAGCCCACTTTTTTGTTAAATATAGGGCTTTAGCCCCCAAACCTCAGGCGTGCGCCCTCTTTGAAGTGGTCACATAGGCTTAATATGGCCAAACGCCAACCCTTTGGACTGCGCGTTGGCCCCTAGCCCTTGAACCTCGGTCACATGTTGTGCAATGATGGGACCACACCCCTAAAAACAATGCCTCACCCGTGGTTCCATCCCCGTAGTAAAAGGTGGAGGGTGTTGGAATCGGGGTCCTATCCATGTGCTGGTGGTTAAAAAATCTTGCGCCCCTTTATGCTAAGCAGTGGTCATATAAACATAACGCGCCCGTGGGCTGGGGCTTAGCCCCAGCCCCTTTTCGCCACCATATAGTAATACATTTAAATAAATTAAAATGCATATCATTTAACAAGTAATATGGTGGGTGCGTTAGCAAGGGACCTTTATTAAAGACTTTGGCTGACCCAAGAGGTCATGAGATCAAACCCCACGGACTCCAATAAAACTTTTGCCACCAACCATTAACCAATACCATGGTGCCACGTGGCAGCCCATGACTGGGCCACGTGGCACCCAACCATTTGCCAAAACAAATGCCACTTGTCAGCTGTTGGTTGGGTCCATGTCACTGACCAGTCACCTTCTACTGGACCGCCACTTATCACCACTTGTCTCTGCCATGTCAGCACTGCTAATGTCATCATTTGACTGTACCTATTGACTTTTTCATTGTTTGGGAAAACAGACAGAGTACAATAACTCTCGCATACAGCGCCCGTTTGAGAAAGTAAATATATGGCCGAAATCGAGAGAACGAGTCGGACGCAATGGTGTTGGTTTCATCCAATTCTGAGAAATTTAATTTTTGAGCATTTTATGGACCTGAGGATCCTCCTGGATCAGCGTATAGCCTGTGCTGTTGCAAGGTGTGCAGAACCTGTTGAATATGTTGCAAGTGTTCGGCCCAAGTATTGTTGTAAATTAGAATTCCATCTAGATACACCACTACAAAAGTATTGGTGAATGGTCGCAGTATATTGTCCATCATCCTCATGAAAGTGGTTGGAGCATTTGTCAAACCAAAGGGCATGACCAACCATTCAAAAAGTCCTTCCTTTGACTTGAAGGCGGTCTTCCATACATCTGTCTGGTCTATCGGGACCTGGTGGTATCCAGACTTCAGATCAATCTTACTGAAGTATTTGGCCCCCGTGAGTTGATCAAGGAGGTCATCAATTCGGGGAATTGGGTACCAGTTTCTGACAGTGATTTTATTCAAAGCCCGGTAATCAATACAGAGTCGCTAGGTTCCATATTTCTTCTGTACCATCACGATTGGGCTCTCGCAAGGTGATGAGCTGGGGCGGATGTGGCCCTTGTGGAGCAGTTCTTGGATCTGTCGCTTGATATCCTCATTCTCTAACAAAGAGCGACAATAGACTAGCCCATTGGGCAGCGGTGCACCGGGGGTTAGATCGATGGGGTGCTTGACCTGGAAATGCAGAGGTACCCTTGTAGGTGAGGAGAATATATCTGAGTATTTTGTACCCTTGTCGGTCTGCCTCGGGTATACTGTACAATTTCCTGTTTAAAGTAATAGTAACACTATGAGGCCTAGACTCATATATAGCATGATGTTTCCATAAATAAGGTTGGCCCAAAAGAACATCACAAACTCCGAGAGGAGCAACATCACACAATACCTCGTCTTTGAAGGGCTTGATGTCATACGACAGTCGGCACTGTTGGCTGATGCGGAGATCGCTTCCTTGGCGGAGCCATCCAATGGTGTAGGGTTGTGGGTGTGGCATTGTTGGCAGGGCCAGCCGCTTGACAACCTCTACTGAGATGAGGTTCTTCTGGCTATCGCTATCAACGATGAAGTGCAACGGGGTGCCTTTTACCCACATATGTGAATGGAAGAGGCGCTCTCCTTCTTCTGGCTCGTCTGGTTCACTAGGCTGGAGCTTGGTGATAGCAACAGTGGCACTGGGTTCCGCATCAATGATCCGTCTTCCCCTTTCTGGTTCTATCTCAAAGTCAGAATCTACATCTGATTCTGAGGCTTTCACTTCGACCACCAGCGACTGCTTTGAGCGGCAATTAGTAGTGTTATGCCAAGGGATCTTATGGAAGTCGCACCACTTCTCGGTATCTTTCTTTGTCTTTCTGGTGTCCTTCTTTGCTTGCGGCTTGTACTGGTTGTCCTGATACTGTCCATCTTTTCTCTGTCCTTTGTTCGGTGGGTTGGGGCCGCCCTTTCCTAGCTTTTGTTATGAGGGGTTCCCAGGCCCAAATTGCTGCGTCTTTTGTTTGAGCTTCTACTCGATTTTGACGGCATATCGGTAGGCTGCGCCCAAGGATGAGATGTACAGAAATTCCATTTCGGTCTAAATGTATCTATGAAGAGAACCATGATACTCAAGCACCAGATGTCGCTCTGAATATTTGATACCCAACTTGGTGCGCAAAGTATGGAAGATATTTGTGAAATCTGGCACTGCTTGGTCTCTTTCTTGCCGCAGTGTGGTCCTTTTGGTATATAGGTCGTCATAACTTCCGACAGGGTAGTATTGTTCCTTAATAGCATCCCTAAAGGATTCCCAGGTGGTTGTGACTGAAAATAATGAGGTTTCCTCCGTTTCCTTTTGCTCACAAAAATTTTCCCACCAATCTTTGACATGGGGAACGACTTTGATGAGTGCAAAAGTAATATTTTCTCTATTCGAAAATTTATGAACAGAAAAATACCCTTCTAGTAGATTCAACCGCTTGTCTATAGCATTTGTTTCTATATGACCTTCAAATATATAAATATCAAAGTTTATTTGTACCTTGAAGGGGGTGGTGCCTCCGTTCGAAGAAGATGTGTCGCCTGTTGGTAGTCGCCGAAGGATTTACGCGAAACTTTCCATCATCTTGTTCCTCTATTACGTGAGGGATTCCTCAATCAACAATTTGAAAGGATCTCCTATCCCGTCATATTTCTTTTCTCCTGCCATGGGAGGTCACTTGGGCGTGCCAGAGCTTCTATCCTCAAGAGAAACAAGCTTCGTTTCATTAAGTTAGTACATCAACTTCCCGGGGTCATAACTTTTGCATACGATCTTCGTTTTAGGCGTGTGATAGCCCATTGGAAAGGTATCGTCGAGGAGATTCATTTTGGGGGATCAACCATGCCTTTATATATTAATGAGGAGCTTGACAAAGAAAAACCTTCATTTAGGCCCTCAAAATGGCCCTCGAAGTTAAAACTACTAAAAATAGTAAATTGCCAAAAATGTCAGAAAATTGTTTTGAGCCAGTTTGAAAAGGAGAGTGGCCACTGATATCCATATGGATCAGTCCTCCCTCATTAGGAAGAAATGGTCTACATTGCATTGAGGTCCCCCATTAGATGAGGAAATTTCTGCAGAATTTGGCCCCGGGTGAGCCACTTGCCTTGGTGCAGGAGTTGCCCTGCTTTGACGACTCGATAAAGTTGGATCCTTTGTTGTCGAGTGCCCTTGATCTGTCTGTCCACAATTTGATCATTGGATTCCTGTTGTGTGCAGTCGGGGTTGAGCTCTGTTGGTGTCAGTTGTTCTGCTACTTCTGAGGTGTCCAATAATGGTGGGAAATAAGGGCAAAGGAGATCCACGTTGAACACTGGGTGCAGGCCAAGGAAAGGAGGAATGTTGAGCTCAAAATCATTATCCCCCATGGCCTTGGTGATAGTGTACGCTCCGTAATGGAGTGGGCGAAGCTTCCGATGGGGTCCTGTAAGGCGTTCTTTCTGCAAGTGCAACCAAACTTTGTCACCCACCTAAAACTTATGCAGCACCCGATGTTGATCATGGCGTTGTTTGTACTTGTCATTGGACTTTTGTAGGATATCCTGAACTTGTTGGCGGATGTGATGGATCCACTCAATGAACCGGGTGGCTTTGTTAGCTTCAGTTGGAGCAGGATATGATTCAGTCGAGGTTACTGTAAGGGGAAGTGAAACATCTATGGGACCCATTGGTTGGAATCCCAACCCCACTTTAAAGGGGTTGTGACCGATTGAGCTATGCAAGGCTCGGTTGTAGCTATGTTGGACATAGGGAAGTCTCTCATACCATTTGTGAGGGTTCTTTGAATCATACATGCGAAGGATATGCACAATCATTCAATTTACAACCTCGGTTTGGCCATCTGTCTGGGGGTGGAAGGCCATGGATTTGGTGAGCTTGGTGTCCAGCAGTGCCTAGAGGCTCGACCAAAATGTGCTGAGAAATTGACTATCCCGATCTGAGACAATGGTTTGTGGAATTCCAAAATGTTCCCAGACTCGTTCAAAGAAGAGCTTGGCAGTGGCCTTTGCTATGATTCTCTTCTTGAAGGCAACCAGAATCTCCATCTTAGAAAAGCGATCAACAACCACAAAAACACAGTCATTTCCCCGCTTGGTGGATGGGAGGCCCGACATGTAGTCCATTGAGATGGATTCCCATGG
>JZKD02S1715662.1:468499-483150 GCA_000966675.3 Picea glauca | reverse complement strand
CGGTTTGGCAATAGCGCAGAAAGTGTAGGACCTAATATACTTGCCGACCTCTTGTCGAAGTTTCAGCCAGTAGAAATGTTTATGTAGCATCGCCACTGTCTTTTCGACGTCGAAGTGTCCTTCCACCTAGCTATAGTGGGCTTCCCAGATCAGCTTCACTTGCTCAATTGATGGAACATAGATATGGCCCAGACGACACAACAACCCATCCTGAAGATGGAAATTATCGACAATTGCATTTGCACCCAACATTTGGTAGGTGGTGGCGAAGCTAGGGTTTGTCTCATAGAGTTGGGGCCATCCAGATGTCTCATGGTTGCAAGAGTCTAGCACCATGGTGAGTGTCGCGACTGGCGGTCTGCTAAGGCAATCAATGACGCGATTGGTGCTTCTTGTTTTATACTTGATGTTGAGGTGGAATTGTTGCAAGTATGTGGACCACTTTTGATGGAGGTCTTTCTGCAATTTTCCCTGTGTCTGCATGAACTGCAGTGGCTTATGATCAGTGTGGATGATTGTCTCCTTCCCAAGAATGTAATGTCTCCACTGGCGACATGCTTGCACAATGGAGTACATTTCTTTGTCGTAATTAGGGTACTTACGGACAGTATCTGACAGTGTCTCACTATGATAGGCCATGGGGTGGCCATGATGAATGAGAACGGCGCCCACACCATAGTCTGAAGCATCTGTCTCGATCTCAAAGGGATGTTGCAGGTCTGGTAGTGAAAGTACTGGGGTTGACCACAAGCACTTCTTCAAATCATTGAACCCTTGTTGTTGGGCCCGGCCCCATGCAAATTTTGCCTTACCACCACCCCTATTTATTTGGTTGAGGGCCCATGCAATATGGGAGAAACCCAACATGAACCTGCGATAGAAATTAGCAAGTCCCAAGAAGCTCTGAAGCTCAGTGAGTGTTGTTGGGGTTGGCCAGTCACGGATGACTTTGATCTTGGTTGGATCCACATGTATGGCATGCTGATCAATGATGTAGCCCAGGTAATGGACCATGTACATGCCGAAGGAGCAATTTTCCAGGTTGGTGTATAGCTTGTGCTGCTGCAGGGTGTGAAGAACCTGTTGAATATGCTGCAATTTTTCAGCCCAAGTCTTTATGTAAATTAGAATGTCATCCAGATACACCACTACAAAAGTATTGGTGAATAGTCGTAGGATATCGTCCATCATCCTCATGAAAGTGGCTGGAGCATTTTTCAAACCAAAGGGCATGACCAACCATTCAAAAAGTCCTTCCTTTGACTTGAAGGTGGCCCTTTATACATCTGTCTGTTCTATCGGGACCTGGTTTTAGCCAGACTTTATATCAATATTACTGAAGTATTTGGTCCCCGTGAGTTGATCAAGGAGGTCATCGATTCAGGGAATCGGGTACCGGTTTCTGACAATGATTTTATTCAGAGCCTGGTAATCAATACAGAGTCGCCAGGTTCCATCTTTCTTCTGTACCATCACGATTGGGCTCCCGCAAGGTGATGAGCTGGGGTGGATGTGCCCCTTGTGGAGAAGTTCTTGGATCTATCGCTTGATCTCCTCATTCTCTAACAAAGAGCGACGATAGACTGGCCCATTAGGCAGCGGTGCGTCGGGGGTCAGATCGATGGGGTGCTTGACCTGGCAGTGCAGAGGTACCCCTATAGGTGAGGAGAAGATATCTGAGTATTCTTCCACAACCTTATCTACTTGCTTCTTCTATGTGGAGAGGTCAGCCGCAGAGACACTGGATGTGGTTGCGATATTTCACTTATTCTGAGAGCGAATCACGAAGAAGACAAAATTCCCCGTCTGAGAGATGACCTTCCTACATTTCTTCGCAAAGATCAAGGAAATAGCATTAGGTGGGACTGCCTTGGGTATCCTATACAATTTCCTGTTGAAAGTAATAATAATACTACGAGGCCTAGACTCATATACAGCATGACGTTTCCATAAATAAGGTTGGCCCAAAAGAACATCACAAACTTCAAGAGGAGCAACATCACACAATATCTCGTCTTTGAAGGACTTGATGTCGTACAACAATCGGCACTATTGGCTGACGCAGAGATCGCTTCCTTGGTAGAGCCATTAAATTTTGTAGGGTTGTGGGTGCGACATTGTTGGCAGGGCCAGCCGCTTGACGACCTCTGCTGAGATGAGGTTCTTCTGGCTACCGCTATCAATGATGAACTGCAGCGGGGTGCCTTTTACCCACATATGTGAATGGAAGAGGTGCTCTCCTCTTTCTGGCTCATCTGGTTCACCAGGATAGAGCTTGGTGATAGCAATGGTGGCACTGGGTTCCGCGTCAATGATCTGTCTTCCCTTCGTCTACCTGCTTCATGATGTTCTTCGCTACTGGATCAACCTACAATCCTTCCTTAATCTTCTCTCACAATTATGTCCACACAGGAATCTAGTTCCCATCCATCATAGACAACTTTTCTTCCTCAAGTGCAGCTAGATGAGCCTTCCTACTCAAGACATCGACAATGGCATTGAGTTTTTCGGGCCTATACTCTATGGACATGTCAAATTCGTCCAAGAATTCCAAGATGCAAGAGGAAGGCCAATTAATTATAATCATTTACATGAAGAATATGATATTGAAGATCAAGAATATGATTCGCCAGATCAGACAGAGCCGAAAGATCATGCAAGGCCGACAAATGAAGAAGACGAAAAAGATCATGATCCAGGCATAGGAGACAATTATGCTATTCTTGATGATGATTTCAATGAAAATATGCTCAAAAATGACATTGATGACGATGATGATATTGTCAATCCTTTCAACACAATTTCTGAAACGGATGATGATACAAATGTTGAGTTCAATGAAGAATATCAAGATACAGAATAAGGATGATTACACAAATGTTGAGGTTGGATTAGGTACATGACTATATATTCTACTTTGTATGAATTATTATCTTAAAATAATTTACTTATAATGTCATGGGTTAATTACATGTTTTTAAGTTTTATACGACGTCTTTATATCCTATGTTACATGTTGTTTAATTATTATGTGAAACCTAAATATAGTTGTCAATATACTAAAGTACGTGGTAAACTAAAAATATCATTTACAAACACATAATTTCATGTACCTTCATTAATTTTTGTTGTTGTAGTTTCTATGCATGAATCTTAATAGGACGTTGCTTTCGATTATTTTCTATTTTATAGATTGGGTATTGGGGATCAATTGAGAGTGATGTGAGGGGGAAGGGAGGGGCCATATGAGCTTCCACCTTCACATAGTTGGCCTTGTTCAGTAGAGGATAAATTATTCTTGAAACCAAGAGAAGCTCTTTCTTTTATATACCATCATGATCGTAGATGTCATCAATATTGTTGTCATAGTATTGCATCAAAGAAGTTTTGATGAACGTGTTTGTCATTTCTATAGAATTTTCTTTGAAACCCTATTTTTCTTTCAAAGTACACAAATTGTTTGACGCAATTTTTAAGTTTGCATTAGTCTTTCTTCATTTTTCTTTCAGGTTCTACATTAAGGTATATACAATGTATCTGTGTCGTAGTTGTGATCAAAATTCCCTCTTTTTCGTTGATTGCTTAATAAACACCATAAAAATACTCCCTTGTAGTACTAGATGCGGGGACGTGTGTACTGTCGAACGGATTTTACAAGGAACAAGGAACAAAAATTGTTCTAGGACTAGACATGGGCAACATTGACCCATGAATGGGGCCAACGTTGAAATTTTTTCAAACTATTTCTGTATGCACTGAAATTTGACATGGATAGACTATTCACATGCCTTAATGATATGGGAGGGTTTCTGGACTCAAATTTGACTCACACACCCACTTTATTCCATCATCAATTCATCATGTAAACTATAAACCCTATTTTTCATATGTTCTAGTAGATATGTTAATGATTCCTGATTTCATATTTGTATTTGACTCAAGGTACAACTAGCTTGCAAAGTATCAAATTTTAATTTCAAGTTGATATACCAAATATGAAATGAATCCTAATTAAAACCATCAAGTGTTGGAATTTTTATTTAAGTGTAGTGTCATGTAGTTATCTTTTAAAACATAGAGAGAGTAGTCTCTATAGAAGTAGAGAAATATATTGATGTTGGATTCTCTTCTAAGATGATGTTGATATTTTTAACCTTCAAGAATAGGTACTAGAGGAGAAAATCAAGGATAATTTAGTACCCATCACTTATGCAAACATTTTCGTCGGCAAGAGAGAACGGTCACCTCGAATGTAATCCAACCAAACTCCAATGTGGTGTGACATAATCCCTATGAAGGAGGAAATGGAGGATTTGGATCACCTAGTAAACTAACATCAACTCCCAAAAGCACAATGATGATGTATTTTGTTGGAATGAGTATCAGAAAGGAACTACCTTCCCCTATTTCTCTTATGTTCCAACATTTCATGTAAATAAATCAACCTATGGATGAAGTGGCTAGAACAGTGTTGTTTTCTTTCAATAAAAAATGAAAACAAGTTGTTAAGAAAACACATAAAAAGAGGAATATAGCTCTAGATCGAGTAATCATAGAGATAATATAATCCATTACGATGGATGTGAATGAAACAAATTGAGTGGCCATGGAATATGCTACAGTGGCCACTACTCAAGCCACCAAATTCAACATTCTCAAATGGCTCGTGATATAGAGGACTAGAAGAAGGAAATAGAAAGTTTAAAAAATCAAGTGGAATATTATATAGTTGCAAAGAGTGACACTACAAAATTTACAGAATGTGCTTTAGTGGAGAACTACTACTACTTGTCTATTGTTCTTTTTCTATAAAATGCCTATGGATGGCTAGTTAGAGCGACTTCTTGCAGATATTGTTTGTGGATGGATTTATAACTTTATGTATGCTCATTGCTACGGTTTTGAAGGTTGAAATAATTCTTGAGTAATTGGTCTCACTTTATCTTGTGGATTTTTCTTATGAACGAATGCAAGTGTAATTGTACTTCTCTAGTGGTGTTGGTGCATTCTTTTTTCTTCTTCTTAAACAAAACCATCTTTTCAAATCTCTTGGAAGGTTACTAGTGGAGTTCCTTCCCTTGAATCATCTTGAAGTTATCATTAAGGTACTAGGTGGATTTTCTAGGGTTTGCAGTGGAAAACCCTAGATATCACTCTAGATCTACTTACATATCTTCAAGGGAGTCCTTAATTGACCCCATATTCCCCCAAAAAATATAGTAGGCACTAGTTTCTCACTTTAGTCAATCATAAATCGTATTCTTGCCTTTTATTTTATGTTTCAGTGGGGCTTGTGTTCCCCTTCTACTTAGGATATTGAAGGAGGGGATGATATTCATTTGGGATACTATACTATCATTATAATAATTGATATAGTGGCAAGGGCCAAGTACCCTGCACTCACCACACAACCAGAATTTTACATGACATCCTACTATCTCGACATTGTATATGTTGCAAATTCATTTCCTTGGATGGAATGGAGATGGAATACAACCTATCCACCAATTCAAGTGTATTTTCATCACTAGTGGGAGCACAAATAGTGCACCATTGTGCCAATATATGTGATCATTTATTCTCTCTTTTGCATGAACAAATTTTTGGCAAAAGTGTCAAAGGATGTCCAAAGAAGCCAAGTCTTGAAATAGATATAAAACTAGTATATGGATGAGAATTCAACTTGTATCAAAGTGTATGTAGCAACCAAGGATCCTCGTACCCTCCCTATGCATGTTTCGAATATACTACTTATTCGGGAGATTGCATACTAGACAATCCTTCATGGCTTCAATGTTGCACTAGCTCTTATACAAAAAACGTTATGCCCCACCTACCCTCTCTACATATGGTTGTATGGGATGAGAAACTCTATTTTTTAGAAGATGGAGGACGAGAAAATGAAATATTACATATTTGAGTAGGATAGGTTTAAGATGCATGATCCAAAGTAGGTGGTGAAGATTCATCGAAAATATATGGCCATCACTTGGCCTTATCATCATGAAGGGTATCAAGGAGAAGACATGAAGAGGAGAGAACTCTCTTGCAAAGAAGTGTTGGTATGCATCATGTAATCTATTGAAGCTCTTGTAGAGAAGAAAAATACTAAAGTTGAGGCTGAAAATGAGTTGTTGAAGAAGAAAGTTGAAGTTGAGGAAGAGAAAAAGAGAGTTGAAGCTAAAGTAGAGAAGAAGAGAATTGAATATGACACAAAGATGAAGAAATCCAAGAAAAGATAGATAAGTCAACACATCATGGAATCAAAAGGATCCTACAACAACGATTGACAAAATAGAGACAATGAATATAGAGGGACAAACCTCCACCGAGGTGACCAGTATCTTGGGAATCCAAGAAGTGATCCCAAGAAGGAGGTGATGGAGGATTTGGATCACCCAATAAACAAATGAAAAGTCCCAAAGGCACAATGAAAATGTCTTCCATTGAAGTCAACAATGAAAAGGATCTCCCTACCCCTGTGGCTCCTGGATTCCCTTCGTATTGACAAAGACAATAGGTGCACTCCAGAGTGGAATACTAGCCTACCAAGTCCCAAATCTAGAAGTTCCTTCGGTGTCATCCAAAAGTTCAAAAATTTGTAGAGTCATCATCTTTTAAGGTGCCCCAGAAATTGTACCAACCCCGGGTTTTAGCCTTATAGTAAAATTGAGCTTTATTTCAAGAGGAAACCCTTGCATTTCTTTGGGAAAATTGTCCCCAAACTTTACTAAAATGGGGTACTAATCTAAGGAGGGTCCCTTTTATACACTTAACACCTCTATTACATACAAAAAGCACCCTTTCCTTGGAAAATGCTTTAATTTCATCACAGGGATGAAAGGTAAGTGTGCCTTTTTCTTGAGACCATGGATCTAAATTGTCCTTATGTTGTCATCTAAACAAGGCACTCTTTTTCCAAAGCAGTCTAGGAAATTTTGATGGGATTTGAATCATTCCATACCAATAATGAGATCATGTGATCCAATGGTAGTGACATACAATTTCAATAAGGTAGTACATACCCTTAGATCTATGAAAATTTCCTCAATATTAGGTCCTACCACATACTTCACACCGAAGTGATTTCAACAAATCTAAAATCTTTGTGCTTGCAAGCTAAAAAATCTCACTTATTTAATGTAGATGGAGAAATGAAATTATCTATTGCATTGGTATCAAAAAAGATTTTGAGTTCAACACAATTCATTCTACTTGAAGATTCCACCATAGTGGATTGATGATCCACTTGAAAATTATTAATCTATGCATAGATACATTAATTATTTCTTTCATCTCAAACTGGGGAATTTCCCTCATACTACATTAGGCTCAACTGTGACACTCAACGACATCATTTTGGAAATGAGTACCTTTACACCCCCAACAAGTAATGTGGGATGGACTTCACATACTTCTCTATTGAGATATTTGTAGTAGGTTTGTTCCCTTGGAATACCTTGCCCTCTTACAAGGGCCCCAAAAAATTCTATGATTCTCTTGTACCCTTGATGATGTCTGTGATGCTACACTTGATTTCATTGGAATACTTGTTGCAGTACCTATGGGCGTATCCTTATTGCCATATGGAGGTGGCCTAAAACTACCTTACCTAGAAAAGGTCCAAGGAACATTTTATTTGAAGTGGAGGTAAGTGCAAAGAAATACCTCATCATGCCTTCAATCCATGCTTCAACATAGTCCACTACAAGGCCCCCATAATGGTACCTTTATGTGTCTTTGTTAGATTCCCTAGGTACATCTAACTTTGTATTTTCACTTTATAAATTCATCTTTAACCACTTGATCTCCTTCTTTCTTTTCCTTTGAATAAATTGGAAGGATAAATCTCTTCTGCCTAATTACATGTCTTTTTTGGACAAACATCCTTTAAATGTCCTATCTCAAAACAAAGTAGAAAAAACCCCGAAGGATATGTAACTATAAAATTCTACAATTGGAGAAGAATATTCCAAAATGGAAGATCTAATATTAACAATGCAATGAAATTAGTACTTCAATTTAGTAAAGTTTTAATATTGAGATGTCCAAATACAAAATAAAATCCAAATATGAACTATGTAATGTGCAAGCATAATGAACTCAAATCTCTATATCTTCCACTCCCTTTCAATAACCAAAACCAATGGGAATCTAGATTCAACACCTTTTCCAAAGATCAAGTGATATGTGCATGCACAATTTCATAAATAATAGGGATCCTTTAAGATTAATTACTCCCTTTTAATAATCAAATTGATGGAAAACCTCTGTGAAAAAAAAAAGAGTGTCATTCTCATTATCTCAATTTTCATCCTGCTAACTCAAGCCCATTTTGCAGAATCCATCTAGTTGCAGAATTAAACTTGCTCGTCAACAATATAACACTTATACTTCCCTCTTCATTGGCCAACCTCTTCCCTTCATTTAATATTATCATTCACCATCCTCATGGAAGAATTTAGGTGAAACTATCCACTAATCATCATCTTTAGTGGCAACTACTAATCACAGGATGAAAATAACTTTGGTCATCAAATTCTCCAACAAGCGATAATTTTATCCATGATTCCATGTGCATGTTAAGATTCATACATGGATGTAATAAGGTTGCTTTAATATTCTTGTCATGGATGTAATTTCCGTAAGAGTTCACGTTCACATCCAATAATTTTTCCCATTCAACAAGTAAAATTGACTTAAAAGTGAATCCACATTTAGTATATATGACATTGAAAAGCTAGAAAGGTATCTTAACTTCTTTAGAAAAAATGATCCATGTGACTTTCCCTGAGAAAAGTCATGTAGTTGCACAAGGTTCAAATAAAAACCCACACAATTGTTGAAAAAACCAAATTCAATTATAAGAAGCGTGCAACCCTTGACATGGTAAAAAATGAACAAGGGTATGTAAACCCATGCACATAAATTTCGATCTTTTACAAAAATGGACCATTTATTTACCCCCAAAAATCCATGTAGAGGCGTTACTTCATTTATAAAAGGCCTCTTCCACATTATTTTGAAGATCTTTGATCACCATAGTTAATTCATTTATAAAAGGCCTCTTCTACATTATTTTGAAGATCTTTGATCACCATATAGCAATTATATTGTTGGAATTCTTCTTCTATTTTGGATTATTCATCTTTTATCCAATCTTCTACAATGTATATTGATTGCATGAAGGTTGAGAAGGCATTTGGATAAGCTTTTGGATCAAAGAGATTGACCTTTTGAAAAAAGAACCCAAAGAGATAAGGTTTGGCACTGCAAGCTAACTTTCATATATAATTTTTTCTCTTTGACTAATAAGAATATCTCATCTTTCCCTTCATTTATTTTGTTGATTTGAGGTTTACGTGTACTTTCCTCAATGAAACTTGAAGCATGTCAGATTAAATTTTTATTTATTTCGAGCAAGTAAAAGTTAGGGTTTACAATTATAGGAAAGAGTGGGTTTTTTTCTGGTTATCTTGTGTGCGGGGTTATTTGGAGATGACTTTCTTCCAGTGTCTCATAGGTATGTTCTTTTCTCATTCTTCATGAATTTTAATTTCCCATTGTTTGATTGCTTGCTTGAAATACATGGATAATTTTAAGGATGTTATATTAAAATGTAGAAACTTGGATTGATCTTACTAGTCGTTAATATGCAAAATGTAAAATGTTTGGCGATAGTTTTGTCAAAATATTCAAATTTCTAAGGATTTTATATACTTTCTATAAAATTTTGGTGATTTTTAAAGTAAAATAATTTTATTCTATGGAATTTGGGCAAGTCATTTTTAGAAAAAATGGAAATTGGCGAATCTTTTTTTGAGAAAAGCCATAAAAAATTAGCCCATTAGAGAAATTTAGCCCCTAAAATTTTCCCTATTGAAATGGTATAATAGGTCACCATCATTCTATTTGTTCTTGACTGTGTAAACCTATTCAGTAAAGAGATTCCCCTCACTAAACGTAAATCTTCCATAATAGAATGGTGACTCCAAGAGGGAAGGGTTTTTTAAACTCTTCCTTAGCTTATTGGGTTTCTTAGGGATTTATTCAACCTTTATGCTCTATGAATATTATCAATATATTTTTATTTAAAGATTCACACCAAACCATAGTGTTGATTGCATTCTATATGCTATTTTTTTTTTCAAAAATTGTCTTGTCGTGCGTGACTTTTTTAGGTTTTTTTTATGTAGTTGTGCACTTGTGTTTGAAGAAACATATGTAGTTACGTGGGCATATGTTGAGAAATTCCCATTGTTTTATTTTTTTTTTGAGTCGTACAACTTTGTTTACGTCTTGTGTAGTCGTACTTCTATTTGTCATTTTTTCACTTAATTATGAGACTTCTAGGTAGATTCCTACACATTTGTTTGACTTTCAAGCAATTTCCTACATATTGTATGACTTTTAGGAAGTTTTATGTATAATTGCATGACTTTCATGCAATTCTTCTTTAGTTCAATTTTTTTTTTTTTTAAAAATGTTGTGTTGACATGTGAAAATGTCATTCATCAACTACATAAGGAAAAGGGCCTAATTAAACTTTTCACCATTGATAATGGAAAATCTTCTAGTTTATGACTCTGTTGTCTTTATTAGTCTTGCCATGGGACTATAGCAATGAGTTTGCTTTTGATGTGACATTAATTTGCTTTTGACCATAAATTTGTGTATGCAATGTAATGTTTAACATAGGAAAACAAATATATATTTTTGGATATAATAAAAATATTTGTGTTTCTCATTCCTAATTGGTTGATACAATTGAAGTGTTATTGCTCCCTTCACGTCTTTCAATAAGTATAATTAATTGCATAATCAATGAATTTCACCAATCACCACATCTAAATATAAAAAGTTTTACTATGTATTTATTATTATGCATTATTATATTTATATTATATTTATTATCTAATATATTATTTATTATTATATCTATATTATATTTATTATATTTATGAATATTATAGTTCCATTTAGCTTACGGTTCATTATACATTTTGAATAACAAACAACCCTCAATTATTATCTTTTGGAAAAAAATATTCATTACTTGTGCATTTAATTATATTAAGTTTCATTGTTCAACATGTCTTTCCCAACTGACTCGGCAGGGACTGCGTTGCCATGCAACCCTTGTTTATTTCATGAATTGAAAACTAAATTGAATTCGAATGCAAATGTAAGATGCAACCTAGACTAATTTAATGTTTCCTAGGTAGGGGTATTAAGACACCAGAAGACATGAAGATAAAATCAAGCTACATACAGGAAATAGTTCACTGAAATACATGTTGCATAAATCTTTAGATAGTTAACAACAAAACAAGGATAACATATAATATTATTGGAAATTACAGTTTCACATCAATTTGTCAACATAAAGAATAAGATGCATGTATAATAAGATAAAGCAAGAACAAATATCAAATAAATAGTCTACAACATATGAACATCTATTCTTACAAATTTCAAAGCACCATGAACAATGAGAGTAGTCTATACCAACTCATAGCAACACCATAATTCTTTAGCAAAATTGGCCAACAATGGCCCCTAAATTAACAAGAAGTTAGCTTACAATGTCAAGCAAAAAGCCCGAGTGTTGCGGACATGGGCCACTGGTGATAAAGTTTCGAAAAAGGTAAAAATCAGGGCTCAGTAGCATAGAGTTGAGGTGAGGATTCCCAACAAATCTGTGGGTTAGCACTAACTCATCAAGTGAATAATTTGGGGAGAATCTCATTCCTTGTGCATGAAAGTTGGGGCTTTCACCCAAGCGAACTCTACTTATGCTAAGTAGCATCGAGGTGAGGGTAGTCGCAGAGTTGTTCGATGGAGGTGATGTGTAGGGAAAATTTTAGGGTTAAATCATGTCGTGGTTTTGAAGGTAAGATATGAATCTAGTGATAAACATCGAGGCTATTACGATTTAGGTCATCCTCAGATTTAGGGTAAGAAAAATAACTAGGAAAGGGAGAACTTGAAGGTCAATTGACATGATCAAAGGTCGGAGGTGATAGGGACAAACCCTAACCCTGTTTTTCAATATATATACGGACCTCACCTCCATTGTATTCTATGAATTACATAGAAATTGGCCATAGAGATTTGGAGGTGGTGCTCTTATCCTTATTAATATCATCTAAGAAAGGTGGTGAACATCCAGTTTTACCAAACCAATATACCTCTAAAACTATCACCGAGGTGAGAGAGAAGGTCAAGGATTCATAGGCAAAGGAAGCGAGGGTAATAAGGAGAAGAAGAAGAAATCCCAAGTGTGTAGAGTGAAGAGTTGAAGGCATGAAGTGGATATTGGGTTAGGATGTGATGATGGAGCAGGTGAAGTTCTACCAAGATATGGCATTAGTAGGCAAGTTTCATTGCAAACTCATCTAAAAAAATCAATGATCATGTGGGTGAGAAAAGTATGGAAACAATGTGTTAGGTTATGCTCTTATTTTCCACTTCCTCGCTAGAGTTTGGATAACTTTTTTCTTTCAGTCGGCAAAGGATGAAGAAAACGTATTGGAGGGGAAATAGTATTGGGATAGTTCCCATTTTGTCCCTAAAAAACTAGACTCTACTATTTGATCTAATGCAAGACAGGGTTGGCATTCAACCATTGTGGATAAAGCTTCATTCTTTTCCTATGGAGCTATGGTATGAGAGGGTATTAACTTTTGATAGGAAATAGACTGGGTAGGACGCTGGACATAGATTAAAAGATTCATTTTCCCTTGCCAAGACATCTATGGCCAATATTTGTGTGGAAATGAACCTAAGATATATTTTTCCTAAAGGTATTGATTATATCCAAGCTAGGAATTGATCATAGTAACAAGAGATAGATTATGTAAAGATCCATTTTATGTACTTTATTTGTGATATGTGTGGTCACCTCGGGTGAACATGCCCTTAAAAGGATCTACTTGATGAGGACAAAGATGTTAAAGAAAGAATGGAAGATATGGACCCTATGTACATCCAACCAAAGGAGGACACTAGGAAGGGATCTAATCCCTCTTCATTGAAAGGTAAGTTGATCTTTGAGGAATCTACTTCATTTATTGTTGAAAAAATTGACAAGACATAGATAGAGATAAGTTTATGGCCACCAATCCTTTAAAAAGAGTTGGTAGGGAGCATGTATCAAAGCAAATTTGGAGGTTTGGAGGTTTGGAGGTTTTCTTAGTGGTCCCCCTCTCTCTATCCATAATAATACCCAAACCTTTGTGTATGTGATTAACATGAAGGATTCCAATAAGAAAAAGAAAAAACACTTCAAGAGGCCCCACCACTAGTGGATTTGAACACCTTCATTGATAAATAGGACTCAAAAGAGGTGGAATATTTTATTTTAGGACAAGATATCCCTCTTAAAGGTTTGGCCTTTAGAAAGAGTTAAAGGTTCTAAAATCCCATGAAGGTTTTCCAACTCAATCAATTGGTGTCTCTTTTATAAAGGAGTAAAAGAACATTCCAACGAAGAAGGAAGTTGAATGCAAAGACATCATTTGTATCATGCACTCAGAAGATGGATATTTTATTCCTATTGGAAGTAAAAAATATCATCTAATATCGTCTAAGAAAAAGGGTATAGCAATGGAGGATGATGGAGTAAACGGATGTATATGCATGGTTTAGAATGAATACCAGGTTGGTCATAGAAGGAATCTTATCTCTCCCAAGCAAAGAAACAAGCTAACAAAGAAGTTTTATCAAGCAAACAAATGATTATTCAAGAGGCCCTTAGAGCAAACAAAGCCTAGTCTAAGGGTTCAAAATGATTATGATCTCTTACAATATTGGAGGCTTGGGGAGTGCTTGAAAAATAAACTACGCAAAGAGAGTAGTTGTAGAAAAAACCCAAAGGTTATGTTGATTTGGGAAACAATCATGGAATCCATTAAGGTAAAGCATTTGTTAATGTTGACCCTTCATGGGTGGAGTTTTGAAGCTTTGAGTGCCAAGGGGAAATCTAGGGTTATAGTGGAAGGCAGGTATACAACTCTTTACTTCAAAATTGTAACCTTTTCTTTGAATAATATCTACCTGGAAGTGTTTTCCCAATCTAGACTCAATTTTTCATTTTTTTCAATTTCTATGGTCCCTTCATGGATAGGAAAGTTTTTTTAGAGTCCTTTTTTGAGAAACAGGAACCAAGGATGGATAATGTGAATGTGGGAGTTGATATGAATTTCATATCAAGGTAAGAAGAAGTGTGGGAGAAGCTAGAAGGATGGATCGTTTATTAAATTTTTTCCTCCAAAAGATTAAGGATGCATGTCCTTGTGATGTAGAGCCATTGAATTTGAAGCCAACCTAGAGGAATACCAAGGTGGGGGTTGTGGCTATCTCAAAGAGACTTGATAGATTCATGGTTGCTAAATAATTAGTGGATAGTATCGACAACATAAAATCCTGGATAAAAGAAGGAGGAACTTTTGATCATGTTCATATACTACTTCAAGTGGGGGATTTTGTTCCAAACCCCCCCAATCATTGCAAATTCAACTCACATTGGTTAAAGGACCCTGAGTTCAAAGAATTGGTGTGAAAGGAATGGAGGCATATGGATAATCAAATAGAGAATTCAACAATGTTGTAGTTTAGTGACAATTCAAAGAGAATAAAAAATAAAACTA
>JZKD02S1715662.1:428033-448487 GCA_000966675.3 Picea glauca | reverse complement strand
TTACCCATCAAACAAACTTGGGTCCATTACCCAAACCTGGGGTCTCCAACTTCTCATGGCCATAACTCTCTAACCGTGAGGAATTATGTAACGTTCCACATACCACCGAAAATGAAATGAAAAGAACTATCCATCTAGGATATTTTCCCTGACAAAATCACTTTCCTTCATTTCATTATTCCACAATTAAGCACGGGGTCTCTTACTCCACAAAGCGTCTTCCCGTGAGGGCTTTCACCATAAGGGGACCACTTTGGAGTTCATCCATATTTACTTCTTATGAACCATGAAAAAACAATAATGAGTCATATTTACATCAAACAATATTGGGTCCATTACCCAAGCCTTTGTGCTACAGGGTTTTCTTCAAGGGTTGACATCAATGACAACCAACCTTAATCAACAGATGTCTGGCAAGTACCCAACCATGACACTAAGAATTCCCTATCAATATATGGTGGCGATGTTGTGCAGGTTGTATGGGGAGAAAAATGCCTCTACATTTACTCTGTCATTAATTCCCTTGATCCACTAATACACAGATGAAGGGTCAACATTTGGCTGTGCTGAAATCCTATCAGCAACTTTGACGGAATCTATCACGGTTGTTAGGGATACTGAGCCTGGGACATTTCCAAATTTTCACATGTCATCATATCTATTGGTTATTATGTGCATGTTGCATCAATATCCTAATATGGTTTGGGCATGGAAACCGAAAAACATGTCCATACTCATTTACTACAAGGTGCTCTGGGAGCACAAGTATAGGACAAAATACCATAAGATATGCGATCACTTCTTTGCACCTTTGTATAAATTTGTATTCTGCACAATCAAAAACATTGGGGATTAGTACCTAATGGAACATGAGACTTACATCAGGATATATCAGGCTACCAATGGTCCCCATCTACTTCCAAGAACTATCCCATACAAATTGGTGGTTCAAGAGGTTTCCTATCAAACAATGATCCACAGAGTTGGGCTAGCTCTATATTGGGACAAGAAGGATATTTGGCCTCCATTCCCATTAAGAAGGCATGGGATGAAGTGGATACATTATTTTCGTATCACTTCGAAGAAGAAATATTCAAAAGGCATGATCCCAAGAAGGTTGTCAAAGATTATTGCAACCAACTCAAATTCCCATAGGAATACATGTCATCCATTTGGGAGGAAGAAGCACAATGTGGGGCACATACTTATGATGAAGTAATTACCAGGAAACAAGGCAAGCCTATATGGAGGATTGTCAATGAGGAGAAGGTTTGTGAAGAAGCAGGAAAGAGGGGAGAAGAACAAGCAGCAACAAAGGCATCTACTGCAACACCATCCACACATTTTGGGTCGGCCGAAGAAGAAGAAACAATAGAAGATAAGAAGAGAAAATATAAGGAAAGAGTTCAAAAAAAGGAGGAGGATGTAGCTTTAAAGAAGAGGAATATCGATGAGGCTAGAGCTAAAGTGAAAGTTGATGTGGCAACAACAACAACAGCAACAATGGAGACATCATTTGAAACAAAAGCATAAGTTAAGGCAATTGTTGAGAAGGAAGTTGAAGTTGAGGTTGAAAAAAAAGCAGTAGCATAAGCAGAAGTAGTGGTGGCAACAAAGGAAGTTGAGGAAGAGGAATGGAAAAAGGATGAAGAGGCTCGGAACAATCATACTCCAACATCTTGAAAATATCAACAGGAGGTCCCAACAATCATACTCCATTCAATAGGATGGGATTAAGGCTCAACACCCCATATAAACCAAGAAAAGTGATGAATTTAAAGAATTTCATATGCGACAAAGCCACTGGCAGAATTGTGCAGTAGCAGATGAGGAAAGTGTCGGTCACAAGAGGCAATGTGTTATCGATTCTTACAAAAACTCCAGTAACAAAAAATGTTAGTGATGATCCACTTTCCATAGCCTCTGCTTACACTGCCTTCACTATGGAAATAGAACATAACATTAATAATTTACTTCACCAGATCTAGGAGAAGGGTGCCATAATTAGAGAGCTAGAAGGATAGCTTAGGTAGGTGAGAATAATCAAGGGCAACCTAAAAGAGTTCAAAATGTGTGCATAGAAAGTCGGGATAGAACTGGAGGAACCCATCATATACATGTATTATGCTTGCAAATATTTCAAGAGAAGACACCCACCATAATAGAATAGCATAGCCGAGTGCAAGCCAAGAATACCCAACTCATCATCATCTGGGAAGGTCTAGGTGATGTTGATAGATGGATCACCGAGCACCCAGATGCTCCAACTGAGCTTCCTCACCCCTCAAGAATAGAAAGAAATATTGATTACACTTCACTTGACCATTGTCAGCAAGTTGGGCAAAGAGAAAACAAAGAGATGACCAACTCACTAAAAATTTGTGCACAAATTCACAAAGCAACACAAGGTTTGACACAGAAGTGTCAGCTCCATCCCCTATAACAGCTCGGAAAGACCATTAATATGGAAAAAATTCTCGATAAAATCTGGTAGAGCTCAATGAAATTTGGTAGACCATTGATATGGAGACAATGTTAATGAAATTGTCTCTGTGATTTAGAGCTCAACGAAATCTTTCCAACGCAACTTGAATGGGGTCAAATGGATGTCGTATGAGAAAGTTATGGATTTCTGAAGTTTTGGCCAAGCAGGTAGAAAAGGATGACAGGGAGGACACGTGGCATCATCAGGGACCAACACATGTCAGTACAAAGTAGTACGGACATGACATGTGGTAGTACAGACATGACACGTGGTAGTATAGATGTTGACATGGCTTGTTGACTGGACCATACAAATGTCGACGTGGCATGCTAACTTAACTGTACGGATGTTGGCGTGGCATTTTTGCTTGACGGTATGGAGGCTGACATGGTAGGTTGACGAGGTGTTGATGTAGCAGGATAATGTGGCATTGATGTGGCTGAAGGGTGTGGCAGTTGACTATACAGGGTACGTTGACACCACGTGGACCAATCAGAGGCCACCACATGGCAGCCCCAATTTGTTCAAAAGGGACTTATCAACCTTGTAAGAAATGGGTGAGTGGATAGAACCCCCAACCTCCACAGAATCAAACCAATGGCCTACCATTAGGCCAACGAACATTCATTGTGAAATAATCAGGATAAACTTTATTTAAAGTGAGTTGTTGAAATATATGACCAAAGTGGACGGTCTACGGGCTTGACCCCACAACCTCTGCCCAACAAACACAATTGCCCAAACAACGCACCAAACAAATTACTTCTTATGAAAAGTGTGTATAATAATATTTAAACTGTAATATTTGCATAGCCCGAAAAATCCCAACGGGTGTGTATTTTAATCCCTGACCTGCTTTATATAAACCAATGCTTTTACCATTGCGCCTTAGGCTTGTAACTTGAAAGATTTTGTTGTTGAAATGTTTTACACATAGGTATTTCTAGTGAAAATTGAAGGAAAAGGGGTTTTTAACCCATTTTCTTGGAAATGCGAGAGTGGAAAGTGGCTTTTTGGAATGCCACAATCTTTGTAGAAGATTTGAAGGCAAGTTTGATTGCAGTTTGGAAACCAAATTGATGTAATAAGAATTTTTGCATCTTAATGGAGCAGTCACTCATTGGAAGTGGACCCAAAGACGTAGCCTAGGAGGGGTGAACTCCGTTAACAACTTGCTTTTACTTGTCTCATTTATGTTTATGTTGTTCATTTCTTCAATTCATCATTTCAATTGTTCATTAAGTGTTTTTAAAAGTTGAGTTATGTTAATTCACGTTTATAATTACTTGCAAATTAATCAATAATTTTCAAATCACTCTTCAAGCATTGTATACACTCGCGAAATTATTTTTGGAGAAAATATTGTGTTAACTAATATTAAGAAGCCTCGAGGGCCAGTTTTGACAGAGAGAAGGACTTATGTAAATTGTTGTTTGTTGTAAACTATTTTCGACAGACTGTCTACTTTTTACATGGGTTGTAAGAATATATTTTGTCTATAGACGTTTCTTACGCAATTGATATCATTCTTGTAACTTGGTTATTCTTTCTTATGTTCATATCCCGAGAATATGAGTTGTTAATGTATGCAATAATATTATCTAGACTATTTTGGTTATGTATTTGTCTGCATATGTTGTTTAACTTTGCTTCTTCGTAATAGTTGTCTTAGTGAAGTTATTTGTAAAGTTAGGTTCATTTCAACGACTCATTTGGTTACGATAGTTTTCTCCTTGCTATGATAGGGTAGGATAGGATATATTAGATTTCATTTCTGCAATTAGATAGTCTTCATCTATGTATGCATTCACAAACCATCCAACCATTCCCCCCCATAACCAGTAATGGCAACCAGGCTAGAATCTGGCTGGGTATCCTAAACCAAACAGTGCATAGTCTAATTGGGACCTGTTAGAAAAATAGGATAGCAGAGCAATAAAATAAAACATATGTGGAAATAAAACACAGAAAATACACAATACAATAGACATAGATATATGTCGTTCACCCAATATGGGATACCTCCACCAGAGAAATTTCCAGGTCCTTCCTATATTATCATCCAGCAAAGGAAGGGATACAACCTATAGCACATATGTTGTAACTTCCTCTTCTTTTCTCATAGTCTCCTCTCTGAGAATAGAATATTCACACTCATACACCCCACCGTAATACAATTCTCTTATACATAAAAGAGGGTTTCCCTCTAGGGAAAAAAACACTAACATAACTTCTACGATCATATCTGCAACCTAATGATGAATGGTTCAGATTGACTACAAAATTACAAATTTTACAAGGCAATTTTCCAAAAAAAATCTCATCAAGGGTGATGCCCTTGAACCCATGCTAAGGGGGGCTCCAAAATGTGTTGCCATCGCCCCTGGAACCCCCTGATGATGGATGTGGGGGGGAAATCTCCCCCACAACCCCCCGTCGGTAAATGGGATCCAAACACAGCTGAAACAAGACCTTTAAATCAAGAAGATAATCATGCTCTACAACCAACAATATCCAACTTGGAGACTGATCACAACAACTCCACTATTGTTATACCATCTAGACTAAGATCCACCTTAGACCTGAAAAATTTCCCATCTTCACCTTCATGCTTGAAGACCAACTGAAACTAAGCAAGAATTCAGTTTCTCCTTGGTTACTACCTTTGTTAACATGTCTACAAGATTCTGGCTAGTATGTATCTTTTCCAACTTCAATTGTCCATCTTCCAAGATGAATCGTATGAAATGGTACCTGAGTTGTACATGTTTAGTCTTAGAATGGAAGGTTGAGTTCTTTGCAATATGAATGACACTTTGGTTGTCACAGTACAACCTGTTGTTCTCTTGTTGCTTTCCCAATTCCTCCATAAACCTCTATAACCAAATCATATCTTTACTAGCCTCTGTAGAAGCAACATACTTTGCTTTCGTAGTTGAAAGTGCAATAACCTTTTGCAGTTTTGAAATCCAACTTATTGTTGTTTTGCCTACAGTAAAAACATACCTGTGGTGCTCCTCCGACTATCTTTATCACTTGCCATATTTGAATCAACATATCCCTGTAGAACAATGTTTGAACCTCCAAAGCATAATGCATAGTAGTAGTACCTCTCAAATACCCGAGAATCCACTTTATTGCCTCTGAATGTTCTTTACCTGGATTGTTCATATACCTTCTCACAACTCCCAATGCATGTGCAATATCTAGTCTTATGCACACCATCGCATACATCAAGCTGTCAATTGTTAATGAATAAGGGACCATGGACATGTATTCTATATGCTCATGTGTCCTAGGAAACATTTCCTTGGTTAATTTGAAATGGTTGGTTAAATGTGTACTAGTTGGTCTTCCATTCTGCATTCTAAACCTCTCCAACACCTTACTATGTAGCCACCCTGAGACAATATCAATTTGTGATTTTTCTTGTCTCTTGTTATTCTCATACCAAGGATTTTCTTTGCAGCACCCAAATCCTTTATCGCAAATGAATTAGCTAACTTCCTTTTTAGCACATTTATATCTTTCATTTTAGACCTTGCAACAAGCATGGCATCTACATACAATAGCAATATATTATAGCTTCCATTTTCTAGCCTCTTATAATAAACACAGTGATCAGAATGACATCCATTGTAACCTTGTTCTGTCATAAATCTGTCAAATTTAAATTACAACTGCCTTGGAGCTTGTTTTAGGCCATACAAACTCTTCTTCAACCTACATACCAAATTATCCTTCCCTTTTACCTCATACCCATGTGGCTACTACATATAAATATCTTCCTCCAAATTCCCATCGAGAAAAGTTGTTTTTACATCTAACTGTTCAAGATGCAAATCTTTTACTGCCACAAGACTTAAAATAGTCCTAATTGAAGTCATTTTAGCAACAGGAAAAATATTTCATCAAAATATATACCTTTATTTTGTTCAAACCCCTTTACAAGTCTGGCCTTGTACCGCCTTTTGCCTCCATCTTCTTCCTTCAACTTGTAAACTCATTTATTCTGCAATGCTCTTTTTCCTACAGGAAATTGAACAATGTCCCAAGTTTGGTTATTTACCAAGGAGTCCATTTCCTTCTTCATGCATTTCTTCCACGTCTTTTTAGTGTGTACCTGCATTGTCTCTTCATAACTTTTTGGTTCACTAGAATCAGTCAACAATAAATAATACAATGAAGAAGAGTATTATTCAGGGGGTCTACTTCACCTGGTAGATATTCTAACAACACTTGCACGAGTTTGAGGTGCATGTTGCTCTTATTGTTGTACATTTTGATTTTTTGGTACCTTTGGAATTTCATTTTCTTTGATTTCATCAACCATTGTGTATTTTTTGTTTTCCTTTTCCTATTTCCTTCCTTGCAACTAATCTTTGTACATGAAATTTTCACTGAATACCACATCTTTACTCCTAATGATTTTTTTATTTTCATAATCCCATAAGCGATAATCAAAAACATTAACACCATATCCAATAAAGGTACACTTCTTGAATTTTTCCCTTAGCTTTGTTCTATTTTCTTTATTAATATGGACAAATGATTCACAACCGAAAGTCTTCATAAATGAGTAGTTTACATTTTTACATGTCTATGCCTCCTCTAGAATGCCACCATCCAATGAGCTTGAAGGCCCTTTGTTTTTAAGTCAACAACAATATCTACAACATCTTCCCAAAATTGTAAGGGCAACCCTACATGCAATCTCATACTCCTTCCACGCTCCATTAATGTCATGTTCATCCTTTCTGACACACCATTTTCTTGTGGCATTCTTGGAGTTGTATTCTCTCTATGAATCCCATGGTATAAATAGTAATTATCAAACTCCTTGTTGCAATATTCACCTCCATTGTCTGATTTGAGACACTTCAACCTTTTTCCTATCTCATTCTCAACAAAAGCTTTCAATTTCTTAAAAGTGTAAAAAACATCAATTTTTTGTCGAATGCAATAAACCCAAGTTTTCCGTGTTGCATCATTAATAAAAGTGACATAATAATGAGAGCCACCAATAGATGATGCATGAGTTTGTCCCCATACATCTGTATGCACAATCTCTAACTTTTCACTCTTCTTTTCTTTCTCGACTCAGAGAAATATGACTCTCTTATGTTTTCCATAAACACAATGCTCACAGAAATCCAAATCAACTTGTTTAAGATCAATCAAAATATTCCTTTTGTGGAGTATTTGTGTCCCCTTCTCACTCATGTGTCCAAGCCTATGATGCCATAGTGTTGTATCCACTCTTGTAGAAGCTAAACAGATAGAAGAGTCAACATTATCGGTACATAAATACAATGTACCTACCTTCTCTCCTTCTGTTATTAGTGACCTTCCACGTCTTTTCTGTAAATGTAGATATACATCCTTCACTTCCCAACTATCGTATTGAAATTAGATTTCTTCTAAAATATGGAACATGTCTCACCTCTTTCAACAACCATTGGTTTCCATTCTTTAACTTTATTTGTACCTTACCCATTCCAACAATTGTACATGGTTCATCATCACCCATATAAACCTGTCCAAAATCACCTTGAACGTAAACTTGAAAATATTTCCTATGGGGTGTGGCATGAATTGAAGCCCCTGAATATAATACCAAAGAATCAGTGATATTATCTTAAAAAATAATCAAAACATTTTGTAACACATCACCTTCTACATTTGCTTCCTGATTTTTCTCATGTTGTCCATCTCCTTGTTTCTTTGGAGATCTGTGCTCTTTCTTCAAATGTTCTTTCTTCCCACAATTACAACACTCTATCTTTGCTAAAATGGATTTGGATCTTTCCTTACTAGACTTCCCATGGTTCCTTGGGATCTTTCATCTTTACTTTTTCTTCCCTTGTTCTCCACGGTCAACGCATTACCTGATGTCTCACATGTGCTTTTCCATCACATTTCCTCGCAAAGGATAACACCAACAACATCATCAAATTTTGGATTGTTTGAACCAAAGATAGAGTTACTTACATCCATTATCAACCCATTCCAGCTTTCTAGCAATGAGCACAAGATCAGAAGAGCCCTAACATCATCATCAAAGTTCACTCCTACAAAATTTAGTTGATTAGTAACTGTATAAAATTCATTTAAGTGATCGGCAACAAACCCACCTTCTAACATCTTCATATTAAATAATTGCTTCATTAGAAATACCTTGTTGGAGGCAAAGAGTTTTTCATACAATTTAGCCAATGCCTTCATCGGATCTTATGTTGTCTTTTCTTTTGAAATGTTGAAGGCCATCGACACTTCCAGGCACAGTCGTATTGTTTATAGTGCCTTTATGTCAATAACCACCCATTCTTCATCCTTCATACTCTTCGATTGCTTTGCTTTACTGCCCAAAAGTAAGAAAAGATCCTTCTGATATATATAGTATTCTATTTGTGTCTTCCATAATTGGTAGTTTTTGCCGTCAAATTTCTCAACCCTTAACTTTCCATCTTCCTCCATTTCTCCCACTTGAACTAGGAACTCTCTTTCCCTGCAAGTTAACTTTCGCTCTTATACCAATTGTTAGAAAAAGAGGATTGTAGAGAAATAAAATAAAACAGATGCGGAAATAAAACACAGAAGATACGCAATACAATAGAGACACATATATACGTGGTTCACCCAATATGGGCTACATCCACCAGAGAAATTATCAGTTCCTTCCTATATTATTATCGAACAAATGAAGGGATACAGCCTACAACACACCCTGTAACATCTTGGGTTTTGAGCCCCATATTAAATAATGTATTTTGTTAATCCATAAAAGGCCAGATTGCCCAAACAATTGAAAGAGGCCAGTGTGCCTAGGAAATGTAATGTTTGATCATTATTAATAATAAATACATCATTGGTTGCTTGACAGACAAGGACAAGAGTTATAGGGGCCTATGATTCCACAAGAGAGGGGGCTTGAGGGGCTAAGTATTTATTTATATTTTATTTACCCATTATTGTTTTAATGGAGAATAATAGTTACATGAGATTCTTGGGGGGAAGGCCAAGTGGTTCCTTAACTCCAAGAATTACGTAAACCCATGTTTGGTCTGTGGTGGGGTTGCTTCTTCTTCACTCATTCACTCACTCACCCATTGTTGATTGTTCACACCTTTCATTCTGTTCTCACTCCACTCATTCCTTCCTCATTCGTGTTTTTGGCTTGGGGAAAGGAAAATTAATTGTCAAAGCAGAGCCATGGTTTTTTTGGTTGTAAATACTATTGGTGTATTCCACCCATGAATTAAGGCTTGCATGTTTGAGATTCTTTGGCCTATGTTCAGTTTTTCTCACAGTTACGAGTCTTGAGAGTCCCAGCATGGAAATTTTGGACCAGTTGCATTGGAGCCCTGGAAGGAGATGGATAGACTGAGGGACTGTGTGGAAAAGAAGGGGGTCCATTCTCTTAGGTTGTGCAGGCTGGATAGAAGAGAGTTGGTGTACTTTGGATTGTTATGGGTGTTGAAAAACCTGTGAGAGCTTGAGTGCTGACTGGTTTGGGAAGTCGAGTGACACTCTGAAACCGTCCTTGTGGATTCATAGCCTTGGTTCAGTGGTGACATTATTGTTGAGACTTGGAACAACAATGTTTACGGTTGGGTGGAACATCCTTGGTCTGCAGCCAATTGGTGATTCGTTTCATTAAAGATAAGTGCTATCTGTTATGGTTTTATTTACTTGTGTAATTATTTTGTTAGGATATTTAGACACTTAGGAGTTAGTTAAGATCTACTTGGTCTAATGTGTCGTTAGGTAAAAGCGTGTTTCTTAGTGTGTTTATTTAGTATGCATTAGTATGCATTTGTAGTTAGGAAATCCGCAGGTCACGATATGTTCCCGACATAGAAAGATCAGACGGTTCATACTCTCCTCTATGTTAACGGCCATTGATATGTGGCTTAACACCTAATTGGTCCTCTATTTAAAGAGCATGGATGGTCATTTTCCAACGATTGATTGTGAGAAACTCTCTTGTAAAATCTCTCTATAATATTTTTCTTTTGCATTAATAAACTGCTCCAAGTGGCCGCGTTGGCTGGGGTTGTGGATGTTTCCCCGTAGGGATTTCACCACATGAAAACATCGGTGTATTGATATTTGATATGGTTATGTGAGTGGTTACTGAAGGTGTTCGTCCTCTGTTGGAATACCTGTGTTGTCGAACATGGTATCAGAGCCTGTTTGAAGATCTGCTCCTGTTGTAGATCGAGATCGTGAAGCTGAGTTGTCTCATCTCCATTTTCTGTCATTTTCGTACATTTCTGGGCTAAGAGGACTATTCCATTGCGTCTGGAGCACTCATTTCATTCAGGAACACTTTTTGTTTCACTTGAAAAGGTTTATGTTTGCCCAAGATACGGCCATTACAGTCAGATCCAGAGCTATAAAGCTTGAATACGCATTTTTTTAATTTTTGCAGAGTAGCATTTTGGTTTTATTTCGGTTTTGTATTATTTATTTTTGGTTTGCTACTCTTTTAGATATGTGAATGATATTTTCCCCGCGCCCTGTGCGATCTCGACAATTCAGAAACAGATAGGAAAAGGTGCATCTTCCGGGTAAGCTAACCAAGATCTAACCCTTGTTGTCATCGAGAAGCAAAATTGTTTTCTTATGTGAAAAGAGTTTTTTTTTAGCACGTTCTTCAACAACAACAACAACAATCCTCCTTCTAAACATTACAATCTATTTTGCTAGACCATTTGGTTAAAATTTGTGTCATTAAGTAAGAGGTCTTGAGTTCAAGTCTCTCTTTTGTTAAATTTTTTGAAAAAGTTCATGCTAAAATTGTAAAGTGTATTTCACTTCAAGTATAAAAGTGAATCACTATAAGTAGTTTTAATATTTTATTTTAGAGTTCTTTATTTTGCATGAAGTAACTTCATTGTAAAAGTGATCACCACTTCTCTTTATAAAAGTGGGCCACTTCATAAAGCAACTTACACCACCACGTGGTCCTTTGGTTAACGTTTATGCCTTTTTTTTTAAATGGCATAACTCTCACATCCGAAGTCCGTTTTAAGTGCCATTTTTTTTAAAATCGCATAACTTTTCGAGATATTTCCATTCATATCATCAGTTTTAGTTTTTATATCCATATTATCTGCATATTCAATATGACTTCTACAAGTAATCTCTTACTTACCAACACCAACTACTTCCAATGGAAATCCCATATGGAGGATTTATTAAGAAGTAAAGGCTTGTACCGGATTACCTTGGGAAAGGAAACAACCACCGATGTTGATAAGAAAGACAAATGGGATAATAGGAATGATGAAGCACGTGGATTAATCAGAATGTCCATATCTCCTTATTTAAGGTTCCACCTTCAATCAATTGATAAACCCAAAGAAGCTTGGGAAAAGATTGAATCTGTGTTTGGTAAACATAATATTATTCGAGCACAACAGTTAGAAAATCAAGTACTAACTTTAAGTCCAAGTGATTTTTCTTGCATTGAAGACTATCTATCTAAGTTTAAAACACTTAGAACTTTATGTGCATAATGTAAGATAAAGATAGACGAAGATCGTTGCATCTATCTTATTCTTTCTAAGCTAGGTAGTGCATATTTTGTGTTTGTATCTACCTTTTATGCCATGCAAGAGGCTTTAGGGGTTGCTTATCAAAAACCCAGTCTTGAGAACTTTTGTGATGCTTTGATTACAGAGCAAGATAAGCTAGTACAACTTGGAGTGATCAGCACTGCAGGTACCTCCAACAAAGCCTTAGTTGTCCATTAGAAAGATAAACCCAAGAATCCCAAGAAGCAACATCCTCGCCACAACAACAAGCAATATAAGGGTCCCAAACCCACTCAGACCACTTCCGCTCCTAATGGAGACAAAGGAGCAAACTATAAAAATAATAAGACTGACAGACATTGCAACTTTTGTGATAAAGATGGTCATGATGAGTCCAAATGTTTCAAAAAGATGGCAGCTTTAGAAGCAACAATGAATAAGCACAAAATCAGTATTGATTCTACTTCTTCTTCTTCTTCTCATGGACATGCACTTTCAGCTTTTGGTTTCTCCTTCAATACAACTTCTACTTCTAACAAGTGGCTTATTGATTTTGGAGCATCTTATCATATGGGTAAGGATAGAGACATATTTTCTACTCTAAATGAATGTAACACCAAGAAAATATTTGTTGGTGATGATAGATCTCTTAGTGTTGAAGGATATGGAACAGTTCAAGTAGAAAATGGTCATTTCAATGGTGTATTATGTGTTCCAAGTATTTCTTGTAACCTTCTATCAGTATATCAAATCACTCATTCAGGTGAAGGTGAAACCGTAGATTTTTCACCTCACCAAGTTGTAATCAAGGATCTAAAAGATCCTAAGCATGTTCTTGCAATTGTAATTGTTGATGATATTACCAGGTTGTACAAGTTTGAAAACTTTGGGTCATCATCTTTTTCATCAGTTTTTGTTGCTCATACCGATGACTTGAGCAAACTTTGACATGAGTTGTTTGGTCATCTAAACTATCACTCATTGCAGCAACTATGTAATCAACAGATGGTGATTGGTCTTCCTCTTGTTTCATGCAGAGCTGGTGTTTGTGTCGATTGTGTTTTCGACAAACATCATCGGGACAGTTTTGACAAACGTGCCTCTTGGCACGCCTCAGGTCCTTTGCAGCTTGTTCACAGTAATTTGTGTGGTCCACTTTCTTCTCATTCTTTTTCTGGGTGCAAGTATTTTTTAACTTTCATTGATGACTTTTCCAGACGTACTTGGGTTTACTTCTTAAAACTTAAGAGCAAATATTTTGACAAGTTTTTGGCCTACAAGGCCCTTCTAGAAAAGCAATCTCGACATCAAATTCAAAGGTTAAGAACAGATAATGGAGGTGAATATGTGAACGATAATTTTACAAGTTACTGCACTGCACAGGGAATCCAAATGAAACACATTGTTCCATATACACCACAACAAAATGGTGTTGTTGAGAGAAAGAATCGCACATTAAAAGAAATGGCTAATTGTATGATCAAATCTAAGGGATTAAGTCTAAAGTATTGGGTGGAAGCCATCAACTGTGCAAATTACATATTAAATCACACTCCCACAAAGGCTCTTAAAATATATCACACTGGAAGAAGCTTGGACTAAAATTAAACCAAATGTAAGTCACTTCCGTGTATTTGCAATATAGCATGGGCTCACATTCCTAATGAGAAAAGGAAAGCATTGCAGCCTAAAAGTGAGATGCGTATATTTGTTGGTTATTCTAAAGATGTCAATGGTTATCGACTTCTTCAAACACATTGTAATAAAATTATTATTAGAAGAGATGTTAAATTTGATGAAAATATCTTGGCCTGCGAGCCTAATTCGGTGTTTCTGCCTTTTTTGGCCTTCGATCCTAATTTGGCGGTTGTGCCTTCTTCGGCCTACAAGGCATCTTCAGCGTTTGTGCCTTCTTCTATTTTGGTTTCTTCTTTAGATGATGACAGTGAGGATGAAAATCCACCTCCGCCTGCTCACCTTCCTCCAGATGAGTCCTTTGAACCTGAACCAACACCAACTCCACTGCTTTCTAGATGGGTCCATTCAACATGAGAAGTAGTTGGTGATCTTGTCCGTGATCCTTCAGATCGGCATCGGACACGTTCACAGTTATAGTGCGCCTCTTTTCTTTTGGCTCAAGTTTCAGAAACTCATGATGTAGAGACATTTGCAGAAGTTTTAGGTCATCCAGATTGGGATACAACAATGAATGAAGAGTATTGTTCTTTAATGGAAAACGATACTTGGGATATTGTTCCTCTTCCAAAAGGAAGAAAACTTGTCAGATGTAAATGGGTCTATAGAACTAAGTATGCATGAGATAGAAGTGTTGAAAGACACAAGGCTTGGTTAGTTACCAAATGATTTTCCCAAGTTGAAGGAATTGATTGTAATCAAACCTTTGCCCCTGTAGCCAAAATGAATTCCATCCAACTTGTTCTTTCCCTTGCTGC
The DNA here is from genome assembly GCA_000966675.3 of Picea glauca. Taxonomy (NCBI): domain Eukaryota; kingdom Viridiplantae; phylum Streptophyta; class Pinopsida; order Pinales; family Pinaceae; genus Picea; species Picea glauca. Next base: position 434,007 of record JZKD02S1715662.1, on the reverse strand, counting down.
CTCACATAAATGGGAGGTCCATCAGATGGATGTTAAATCCGCCTTATTGCACAGAGATTTGCAAGAAGAAATCTACATGGAACAACCTCTTGGATATGTCCAGAATGACTTTAGCCTTGTTTGTCGCCTTAAGAAATCTCTTTGTGGTCTCAAGCAAGCTCCCCGAGCTTGGTCTGCCAAAATGGACAGCTTTCTTCTTGCCACTGGATTCTATAGATGCCATTTTGAGCCTAATGTCTGTACCAAGAAAGTAGGAAGTCATCTCATAATCCTTGTCCTTTATGTTGATGACCTTATCCTTACTAGTAGTGACTCAAAACTTTTAAACCGTCTGAAAACCAGCCTTAAGAAGAAATTTGAAATGGCAGACTTAGGCTTTTTGCACTATTTCCTTGGCCTCCAAGTTTTGCAAACCAATGTAGGAATTTTTCTTTCCCAGTCTAAGTATGCTTGTGACCTTCTTCGTCACTTTCACATGGACGATTGTAAACCAACCCCTTCTCCCTTCCAGTATGGAGTCAAGCTTACTGCCACATGTACTTCTCCCGAAGTTGATTCCACCTGTACTTCTCCCGAAGTTGATGCCACCCTGTACCGTCAGTTAGTTGGTAGCCTCTTATACTTGACTCATACATGTCTTGATCTTTCCTTTGTTGTTGGTATTGTTGCCCAGTATATGCAAACACCCCATGAAAGCCAATGGAAAGTAGCTAAAAGGATACTTCGCTATGTCTGTGGTACAATTCAGTTTGGGATACATTATAGTTCAGGGGGACTCCTTTATTGATTGGTTTCACTGATTCAGAATGGGCCGGAGACCCTGATGATCGGAAGTCTATTGTTGGTTATGTTTTCAGCCTTGGTTCAGGACCTGTCACTTGGGCTTGTAAGAAGAAACAGGCTATTGCAGTTTATTCAGTAGAAGCAAAGTACCGAGCAATGGTAAATGCAAGTCAGGAAGCCTTGTGGCTTCGACAAATCCTTTCAGATTTTGGATTCTAGCAGCAGCATCCAACCAGCCTTTGGTGCGACAATCAGAGTGCCATCAAGCTTGCCAAATACTCATTTCAACATTAGCATGGAAAACACATCGAGCTACACATGCACTTCATCAGAAATCTCATTCATGATCAAGTAATTGAAGTGCTCTTTTGCCCTACAGAATATCAAGTTGCAGACATTTTCACAAAGTCTCTTACAGAAGCGAAGTTTTCTAAACTTCAATCTATGTTAGGAGTTCAAGAAGTTGTCATTAAGGGGATATAGGATCTAATGCCTCCTTCCTTCTCCTATTGTGTCACCATTATAAATCCTTCAATCCTATCCCAAGTTGTTCTTAAGGGGGGATGCTAGGATATTTAGACATTTAGGAGTTAGTTAAGATCTACTTGGTCTAATGTGTCGTTAGGTAAAACTGTGTTTCTTTAGTATGCATTTGTAGTTAGGAAATCCAACAGTAAAGATATATTCCCGACATAGATTTATCTGACGGTTCATACTCTCCTCGATATTAATTGCCATTGATTTGTGGCTTAACACCCGATTGGTCCATGATCTCTATTTAAAGAGCATAGATGTTCATTTGCCGACGATCAATTGTGAGAAACTCTCTTGTAAAATCTCTCTGTAATATTTTTCTTTTGCATTAATAAACTGCTCCAAGTGGCCGCCTTGGTTGGGGCTGTGGATGTTTCCCCAGAGGGGTTTTACCACGTGAAAAAATCGGTGTATTGATCTTTGATCTAGTTATGTGAGTGATTACTGAAGGTGTTCTTCCTCTGTTGGAATACCTATGTTGTCGAACATATTTTGCTATGTATTTATTTATCTATGAATTATGTACCCATAGTATGCATGCTTGTTGGTTATTTTTGTGCATGACATATGTCTCATTTATTTATGTCGTAGCATCAATATTGATCTATGCATGTGAATAATTTATGCATCTTTATTAATTAAAAGTAAGATCAGAAGTCAAAAGGAGTCAAGAAGTGGGCTTGAAGTGGCGTAGCCCGGCTTGTGGGTGGTTGGGTACGTTACAGATTGGTATCAGAGCTTCTAGTTGAAACATCGGACTGGTGTGGGCCAGAACTGTTGGATAGGGTATTACGCTTAAGATTGAATATGATCTTGAAATCGTAAAACTCAAGAGAGATGGCATTGCAGGATCGCGCAGAAGCTAGATCGTCGTGTAGACGAAGATATTTGTAAAGGATCATAGAATCGTGACCATCCCCATTTGAATTCAGGAGCGATCACAACTGTGGGATCAAGGATTTTTGGATTGTTGTATCGAAAGGCAAGTGAACGAGGGTCATTCGATAAAGGAGAAACTAGAGGTTGGGAAATATTAAGTCACAACCTTCAGATCAAGCTTGTCAATCATCAGTCGTCGATCAAAGCCAAGTAGGAGATGAAAGACTTCAGAACTTCGTTGCTTCGATGATTATGGTAGGCAGGCAAAGCGTGAAATGTTGAAGGTCGAAGTTGCGAAGTCTTGTCGGCCATCCAATATGATAGGAGGCTTGGGGGAAATCTACACTGTTCATCGTGGTCATCCGGTATTGACCACTTCGGAAAGTTTAACTATGGGAGAATTGAACCTTTTAGGACTGCTATAACCCGGAGTCCCGGAGCGTCGAAGTCCTGCATTTCTCGGTCGACCGTTAGATCGAGGGAAGGACTTCGGAAGAAATGATGATCGTCGGATCTAGAAATGGTGGACGGTTAGCGAAGTTTCTGGAATTTGGAACATCACCACTTCGACGATTACTGGGTATGTTACAGATCAAGCCTCGAAGTTTCAAAACCGCAAAGTGTAAAGACACAGTCCGTGAAATCATGCAGACCATTAGATCTGGATCAGGGAATGTGGATCGTTCATTTGATGGATGAAACATTGTAGGCCACGTAGCAGGGGTGCCATGTGGGGACACATGTCACCTGGATTCAGTACCTTTTCATCCCAACCTGTTCTTTTTTTAGTGACACATCACACACATGCCATGGGTCCACGTCACCATGGGTGACGTCGGCATGTCGTGTCAGCTCCGGGAGTATGGCCTCCGGGGGTTATCAACATCTCTACCAGCAAAAGTGTCAAATATTGAAGTCACGAACTCACGCAATCCGTCGATCTAAGGTCCCTTCAGGACATTTCTCAACCGTTAGATCCTGCAGTGGAAGGATGGTGTAAGTACTTCGATGAATATCCCTTAGGGGGAGTTGAGCAACTTCGGAGTTGTAATGTCTCGAAGTCCTAGGGCGATGAAGTCTCGAAATCAATAAGGATTGTTTGTCCCAACGCTTGATTAAGTCATGGTCGTTGGATCAACAGTGGAAGGATAGGGTAACAGCTTCGGAGAGTATCACTTCGGGGGAGTTGAGAGACTTGGGAGTTGTGATGTTCCGGAGCATCGAAGTCTCGAATCGATGAAGGTTGTGCATCTCAATGTCTAATTAATTCATGACCATCGATCTCGTTGAAACCTCCAGATGCGGTGGGACCGTCTAGTAAACGGGAGATCAAACCTCGACCGTTTGATCTGCTAAGTAGAGTTATTGGAAGGGCTTTCATGAAGTTTAACTATGGGAGAAATCGGAGATTGACAAGGGAGAATAGTCGAAGGCCGAAGTTCGGAGGACTTGGTCATAGCGTCGGTCTCATGAAAAGGTAAAGGGGGGTTAAATTCGAGGCGAAAAAGGATATGAAAGGGAGTAAGCCCTCGAACATTATGTTCGAACAAGCCCTTGTGTAGAAGAATACAGAGGAAGGCGCTAAAGAACGAATAAGCTCATGGTTTCGAGTCATGGCCACATGGAAAGTGGTTTGAAGCAAGTGCCTGTGTGGAATTGAATTTTGTATCAGCTAAAGGATAACATGGAATGGTTATAATGTGGAGAATGATAGTATATTCTTCATGAATTGTGAAGAAAAAGGACATGTAGCATTGTTTCACAAAAAAAATAAAAATATGCATAATTCTAAAAAAATGGCGGCTTGCACATTTTGCAGAATTAGGGGGTGTAAACATATATGTTTAGTAAAAGATGCATATTCAAGAAATGGAAGAAGGAGAGGGAGATTTCAGCCATGATAAAGAGGCCAAAGGTCATAATATCAGTGTTGGTAATGCAAAGACAAAATCAACTGGACACCAAGCCAGAGGGGAGCAAGAAACATTGATAGAGACCGTGAGAAGCCTGAGAATAGAAGTGAAAAGTTACAAAGAAAAAAATGAGAGACTGTTAAGAGAACAAACTCAGATAAATGCGCAAGTGGTGCAAATCTTAAATCAGTTGCAGAGGCAAACAAAGGATGGATCAAACTCAAAACAGGAGGAAGAGGGAAGATGTCACAAAAGGAGAGATGACCACAGAAGAACTGGTTATTCAAGAAGTGCTAGCAGAACTCATATACATCACTCACCTCCCTATACAACACGGAAATTTTATGCATCTCAAGATTCCATAAGTAGTCCAAAGGTGTCTCATGTTAGGAACCAAAGAAGAAGACATGAATTGAACAGCTTGCAAGGAGAGTTGAGGAAGCTTAAGCCAGTATACTTTGATGGAGAAAGAGAAAGGGAAGACGATTTTGAGGCATGGTTTCTTGGAATCAAGAGGCATTTTCAATTGCATAACTACTCATCAAACCTAGAAGCCAGAATTTCCACATGCCATTTACGTGGGAAATATGCTATGTGGTGGGATAGGTTGAAGCAAGTTCAGCATATTAATGAGAATATGATCACTTGGAAGCACTTCAAGAAATATTTTTAGAAGGAGTACCTTTCAGAACACTTCTATGACAAGAAAATGCATGAGTTCTTTGAACTTAGGTTGGGAAGCATGACCATGGCAGAGTATGAAAATAAGTTTGTTGGACTGCTAAAGTATGTGGGGTTCATAAAATATGAGAAGGTGAAAGTACAGAGGTTTTTAAGTGGACTGCCATCTTTTTGTAAAGAGAAAATTCAATATGATGAACCTAGGACTTTTATTGAGACCATTAGGAAGGCTAAGTACCTGTATGAGAAAGGAAAGGGCAGAGAGTCCATGCATAAATCTTGGAAGGATAAGAAGAAGGAGAAGTTCGATCAGAGGAGGAAGGGATTCAAACCTCCTTTTAATAGAAATAGCCCAAATAAAAATCATCAAGACCATTATGCTAAGGAAGAATCCAAGAGAGAAGACTCCTTGGGAAAAAGGGGAAGACCACCAATCCAATGTTGGGGATGCAAAGAAGATCACATGTACAAGGATTTCCCTCACAGAAAGGACAGAGTGAAGACCATGCACAACATCCAAGAGGCTACAACAGTAGAAGACATGGGAATAATTTATGCAGCCTTAGATGATCGTCAAGTAGAGTACCAATCCATTGTGATCGAGGTGGAAGGTAAAATCATTAATCATCCTGTTGTTATTTTAATTGATTCAGGAGCAAGTCATTGTTACATTGATCCTAAAATAGTGGATAGATTACATTTGGAGAAATGTGAGCTTGGAAAATCAAGTTTGGTTCAGCTAGACACTTGAACCAAAAGGAGAATCCATGATATGGTCAAAGGTTGTTCCATAAGTCTTAATGGTGTGAATACTAATGTTGATCTAAATATTACACCATTGGGATCTTATGATATTCTAATTGGAATGGATTGGTTGGACAAGCATCATGTTGTTCTAGATTGTCATAACAAGACATTTACATGTCTTGATGAAGAAGGAAAACAGAGCATTGTGATTTAAGGAGTTCCAAGACCCATCTCTATGTTATCCTCGTTTTTGGTTATCAAGATGATGACATGATAATGACATGGTGATAGAAGATCTAGCTCTTCTTTAAGATCATTTTCGTGAAGAAAGTTACACTTGTCAGTTTCTTAAAATCACTCTTTTGGAGACAGTACGCAGGCTGCACATATATTGCCTTGCGGAAGTACTTTGTTTCCGCAGGCTGCATTCAGTCTGA